>VWZZ01007084.1:377267-391053 GCA_013399095.1 Psophia crepitans | reverse complement strand
CCGGGCCTGACGGCGGGGCCTAGTGCCGGGGCAGGGAGCGAGGCCTCCCGCCGCGGAGTCGGCGTGGCCTCTGGGAAGGCTCCCGGGGCCGATTCCGGGCCGTTCCCGCAGCGAGCAGTGGCCTTGCTGTCCTCTCGAGTGACACCACAGCTCACAGAAGAGAAAGCAGCCAGGGGCACTGCGTAGATAAGCGGTAGCTCTGGAGGTGCCTACGGGCAGCGTTATGGTGTACCGCGCCCTGTCAGGGCCTCCCTGGCGTGCGCTGTATTTCGGAGACAGCGCTGGACTGGAGAGGCCTGAGTTGGTGCAGCCATTGCTGAGGTCCCTTCCACATCCCACCTGCCGTCTGTGACATCTCCAGAGGGCAGCCGGCCGGTGCCTTGTGCAAGGGGCAGGATGCGCTCTCCTTCCCGTGTCTTCCCAGACGAGAGGCTCTGGCACAGCAGTGTAGAGCACCTGTTGTGGAAGAATGAAGCATAGGTGCTGACGTGGAGGGCTGACAAAAGCATGAGGTGCCGCAGGAGCCAGACAATAAAACACAATGGTACGGGGCAGAAAACTCGCCTACTTGCAGTCCATTTTCCTTGGATCCAAACCCTGTTGCAAATAGCAAGTGTGTTTTCCTAAATGCCCCAGGCTGTATTTGAGAGAGAAAATCATCTTTTAACATCTGCAGGGCTAAGAGGTACCAGTGGAGCTCCCACAGCCAGAGCAGCTTATGGGAAATTTCTTTCTTTTTTCTTAAGCCATTTCAAATTCAGCAGTGTTTGTGTATTTCATACTGAAAATTGCACTAATGAAGCCGCTCAGTATAGTTACTGTCAATGTACGCATTTCTGACTGTCTGTGCAAGATGTTCAGATTCTCAGCTGCTGAGCGGTAACTTCGCTCATACTGCTAAAGGATTCCAAAACAATCCTTGAGATGGCAGGCTTACAAAGTTGAAAGCTCCAAATCAGCCATTTTACCTGGTGGTTACTGACAAAGACAATATTGTGAGCATTTTGTCCAGAGAAATAGATGAAACCCTAGCCTTGTAGGCAGAATGAGCAATAAAAGCTTTTTCATTCCAGTAAAAAGCTCAGTAGCTGTTACCAAGATTATTTTTTTTCTTTTGTACAACTCAACAACTAAGCTGAGCAAATGGGCTACTCCAGCTCACATATACCACGTTTAGAAAGACGTCTGACCTCATCTCCATCCATACCTTGACTCCAATAAGGTACCATTTTGCAAAGAGTACCTGTGCATCTGAACTGTTGCCATGACTGCCTGATTACTATGAATTTCAGTATCTAAATTATGATCCAGCATCGAAGATTTAAGCTTTAAACTCCCCTTTCCCATGTTGTGAAACAGCTGCGAAACAATAACAGTGCTGCTCCAAATTATTTAGCACCCTATTGCTTTCTGCGCCTGTTGCCTGGTTTGCCACAAAGCAAAGCTCACAGTGTCTGCAGTAGCCCTTTCACATGATTTATTTTTAAAAGCTTTGGGAAGTACATTTTTCATAGCACAATTGAGCAGAGTGACATGACTGGTTATGAAAGAGTACTCCAAATAGCTTTTCCAAGCAGGGCTATCTAGAAAATGAAGCTTACCGTTAGCTATGCAAAAAGTCTCTAAGGTGGGAAAATTCCAGTCTACGGCATGTTTGTTCTCAGCCTTTACAGAAAATGGCTCGCTAACCGTTTGTAATATTTGACTTTCCTACTCCAGTTTCAAATGGTTGGAACTTCTCTTTATGCAAAACCCACTCAAGTGTTTGTCACAGCTTGCTTTTTACTTGAAATTCACAGGAACATCACATGCTGTACAAAACAATCGAGCTGTTGCTTTCATGAAAGATCCCCTTTGGATATTTTTTGCTTGTGTGTTTAAAATTTACATTCGGCATTTTGCGTAGATGTTCTTAGCTGCTGCTTTTAGCCTGTTTTGTGTACTCTGGATCCACAGGCTGAAAAAAATCACTTCATCATACAACAGTATTATCATGTGATAATCTAATTAATTATAACAAAAACAGTGAAGTGCTTTTTTGTCCTTACTTTATATACTATTTTTGTACTCATATATTTTCTAACATATTTGCAGAATTCCACAGAATTTTGCCAATTGTTTGTTTTTTCTTTCTGTGGTTGAGAGGCAGGGAGCTGATTGTCATGTTGAAGTTGTAGATTTAGGTATTAGCTCTTTGTTTCCCAGGTTTGTTTCTCCTTATTTTACAGTCTGCCAGATATAATCACCGGGGCTAAATGTGTAGTGTCCACATTAAGGTTTCACTGCAATTAAAAAGGCCTCCTCTGTCCAGCTCAGAAAGGTAGCACTTGATGAGAATTATGTTTTCTTGTCAGACACAAAAAGAGAAATTGCATACATTTAGACTTGCTATTAACCACTTTTATGTTTCAGACACTGCTGAAATATGTGAAGAGTTGATGAGATACGGATCCAGGGGCGTTTTCATTACTATCTAGGTAAGACCGTAAGATTTTTGAAATCTTGAACTGTGGCTCCTCAACCTTTCCCAAACCGGGGACTAATTGTAGTGGTCTTAATTTCTCTAGCATAGATATATTGTGTTCAGGTAACTTTTTAAAGTAAATCTTAGTATTTTGTGGAACTATTTTATAGGCCAACTTGTTATAAAAGCCCCTTTTATGTGAGTTTGTGTGGATGAGTTGCATAGGTACCCACCTGTGGGTGTGGATGGAGAAATGTTCCCAAAAAGCAGGCTGAAAAAGAAATAGTACATGCTGAGAGATAGCGTGTGAAAATCCCCCAAGAACTGATAAGATTTAGAGACTGGTAGGCTGTTGAATTCACAAGAATAGATAAACTCAGTACACCAAGAGTTTGCCAAATCCATACAAGGCCACCAGCATGCACAAGCATCAACAGGTTGTGTCACTCTGTGTCACACAAAGCAGTGCCTGTGGCTGCTAAATACAAATGAAGCTGACAGGAATACACATACATACATATATATGTATGTATATATAAATATATATATATATGTATGTATATATAAATATATATATATAAAAATATATACACCTGCTGAAAAAAGAAGAACCCTTCAAAGATTTTCTGAGCGCCTTAGTGATCAGGTGGGCTTGGCCTCCAACCAAAGGACTTAACATGTGTACGTATAATTGAACCACGTGAATGCACTGAGTGGATAGTTATCTGCTGTTGGCAGTAAAAACCTGATTCTATGGATAAGAACAGCTTAAATAATAAAAGCTGTTTTAAATATCGGTTGTGATTTGTGTCTTCCCTACTTGAAAAATCCAATTTAGAAGGGACAGTATGGCTGTCAGATGCCTCTAGGTGGCCACACCGAGCTGTGCTGCGGGAGTCCAGACTTCAAGGTGCTCTGGCAACCTACATACTATTTCATATGAATATTGCTCAGTCTTAAAACTGATTTGATCAAGAATGGGGAAAAAAATATATACATTAGGTTTGTAAACCATCCTGTACCTGCTGTTTAATTATTTCTGGAACTGTATCACACTGTATCTTCTCCTAGAACGGCTAAAGTATCCTGTCAAGATGTGCCTTGGCTAGCTAGTATCCTCTGACTTTGGGATCTCTTAACTCCTTTGTGCATATTCAGGAGTCTTTCCACTAAATACCATGGTCCGAAAGCCATATCTACTATGCTAGCCATTTTTAGCTTAAATGTTCTAGCCAGGAACTTAAAACACAACGGTGTAAAACATGTTATCTGTAAGCAATAAACTGCTTTATAGCTTAGAAACAAACAGCATCTGGGAGGGACAAAAGTGCTATCTCTGAGATCTTTGCAAGTTGACTTGCATAGTTGCCAGCTTTATCTCTATACCTACATTAGCTTAGCCCACGTGTGAGAAACCACAGTGTACTAACCACACGTTACCCTGACCGCAGTGTTACGGTCTTGCTTAAAATGCTCATATCAAGTGCTGCTATTTAAATATTGCTTATATTAAATATTTCTCTTTGCACCTCAGATCTTAACTGATTCAGAGTTTCATGGTTGCCTTGGTTAAAAGGACATTGGTGACAGGGATCAGGAACCAAGCATTCAGGGCCCAGGGGCATTAAACCCTGGCCACTTTCGCTGCCCATGGGGGCCGGGAGCCCGCTTTAAGCTCAGACCTTGCCGTTCAGGGGCTGTCTGAGCCAAGTCCCAGAGCCCACCAAGGGCCAGCTGCTCCCTGAAGGATGGGGAGCCAAGCACAGTAGCATGGCCAACAAGGCAGGGGCCTCGCCAGCTAGTGTCCAACCCCACAGCACCTAAGCAAGGAGGGCAGGTCTAGAAACAGTAGCCAGGCTTCACTGACAGTCCAGATGAATTTGCGGTAACAAAGCAGATCCAAGGTCAAGCCAACTCCACAGGTCAGAATCACATCTGGTGAGGGTACCCAGGATGAGACACAGTGATCAGCAGGCAGGTCTGGCTGGAGACCAGTCCCTCTACAGCACAGCTCAGGCAGGGACAGAAGATCCAGGGCTGAGCCCAAATGGGGCTCCTATGCCTCTGAGCGGGAAGTGTGAGCGAAGGCCCCAGAGGAGGCTGGCCAGTTTTATTAAGGCCTATTAGTGCCTTCAGGCTGCTAACAAAATCATACATCTCTTAGCAGAAAATAGGTGATATTTTCCTTGTCTGTATTTCAATAATCTTCCAGACAGTACTGCTCTCAAACGAGGTTTTTCTGGTGTTTGTGCAGGCTCCTAGGAATGTCAGGGGTTCCTGTGTATCTTCTTTGTCTTGTTTCAGAGTGTTTCTGCCTCTTACATCTCTTCCAAAATGCAGTTTATGACACTGCGACTCTAACACTAGTCTGAAAACAGTGGTCTCCCTACCTTGCTCCTGGTGGGGTCTCACTTCATCCTGACCTGTGCCATTCATCTTAACATAAGGTGAGCAACATCAGCAGGGCTGACCCTGCAGAAAACTATTTCCCATCTTTTATAATTTTCCTACTGGTTTAATGCTCTAAACAGACTTACTATATGGTCATAAAAATGCCAGAAGTGATACAAGGAAAGCGGTGGGAGGGGTTCACAGCTAGGGGCAGGAAGGAGAGCGAGGCCTCCCTCGTGTGAGTAAACCTGGACTAAGTTCGCACCCTGGCACGTAATCAGGCTCCATCTACCACCGCTATCTCTGTCTCTTGGTTCTGAAGTCAAGTCACAAGCCTTCTGCCACACATCTCTTGTGCAGTTTTACTTATGGCCTGTGGTTTAATATGTGCCTCCTATTATTTCAGTTGTTTTAACCATTTACCTGCTCCCTCATTTGGCCTAAGCTAAAGGAGAACATTGTATGAAGAAACCATTTTCCAAATCTCCTAGGAAGGACTTCCTTCAGTGTGAAGAAATGACTGTTGTTTCTGTGAAGCCTGCTGCCTGGCTGGAGTGGCTTCTTTGGCAGAGAAACCACCTCTGCCGGTTTCCGTTATTATGTCTTCTGTTGCTGAGAATTCAGAAATGCCACCTCTGTTGGTACGTCAGTGGTTATGTCTTTACAGGTAACTTTGGTTGTGTCCAGCGGCACCGTTCTATGCATTCTGCGCAGCCCTGTTTCATTCAGGTCCTTATTTCATAGGTTCCCTTCCAAAGTTTAGCCACTTTAGGGTTCCAGATTTTTTCCTTTCTCATAGGATCAGAAAGAAATCTAGGCCTCCTCCTCTAGAGCTTACAATATAAAAACTACTTCTAAAATGAGTTCTCGGTTTATGAGTGTCTCATTTGTAACCCAGGTTTTGCTGAAGATGTCTTTTCTGAGGACGTCCATTCCTGCAGAGCAGCGGGTGGGCAGATAAGAGCAGTCCAGCCCCTGCATGATGTAGTTCATGGCTCCAAACAGCGTGATTGCCTGATTCTGCCTTGGGTACAGGCAGAAGAACATCCAAGCGATATACTCTCATCGCCTTGACATTATGTATTCTTATAGAAAAGGGATTATTTATTCATGTTCGTGCATCAGTTTTCTGTATCAAGTTTTTGTTTTACCCAACAGATATTCTCTGGAGTTACCAATAGGGTTTGCAAATACAAGACCTCATTCAGCACTGAAAACTGTAACAAAACAGCTAACGTGTCCTCTGCATCTGGTTCAAAGAGCTGATAGCTGTATCAATACTCAGTGGTTTTTCCCATCTTGTATGCAGTATTGCATTTTTAATTCCAGGTTTTAGCAACCAAAGCTTCACTGTCATACTGCAAAGGCTTCTAATATGGCTGTATTTCCCAACCACACAGGTTTTTTGCTAAACATTTTTTTCACTTGATATCCACTTTTTTTTTTTTTTTTTTTGGCGGCTATGTGTTCATTTTCTCAGTGGGAGAGCCAAGAACTCTCACAGTTTGGTAAATTATGAAAGTGAGAAGACTGTCATCTTGATGGATGTGATGAGCCAGGTTTATGTGATGACATTAGAATGTGTTAATTTACAAGCCTCATCAGGAACTTGTTGCAAAGATACTGTAATTACCTCCATGGATACCTTTAGGCCTTTGCAACTTTGAAATTAAATGTAGTGGCTCCTTCCCCCCACACCCTGTTTCTGTGTTCCTGACTCCTTGCACTGTTACTGGGTGCAGGGGATTAGTTCAAGGTTCTAAAAAGCAAAAAAAAATGAGCCCAACAGAGACTTACTATTTTTTTTCTCCGATCAGCACAGCAAAACAACTCAACTGCCCACACACACAAGGGCCAGTGCCAATACAGCAGCGAAACTGATCCACGGCAGGAGGGAGGGTGGGATTGCAGCCACACTAATTTGTAGCAGTTTGAGCTACCACAAACCAGACGTTAATAAACAACGTTACAATTGTGTGTTCTGTTGTGAACTCCAAATTTTGCCCACCTACAAAAAGTGATGTCATGTAGATTTAACAATGATCAGGGATTCCTTTGGAGGTCACACAATAATTCCTGGTGTAATAAACTACAACTTTGCCAAAACCTGCAGCATTGTGTCAAGAGAGCTCCTGACCAGAAGAAACTAGTTTTGTTGAAACCGAAAGGCATTTTAAAAGTGATTTTAGATCCAAGCAAAAGCTGTCAAAAGAGGTTTTTCCAACTGAAATAAATCTGAAGCATACCTTGCTGCTCACTGCAATGGCATCCCTTTCTCCCCTAACCTATGCAGTCATTTTGCAATATTGAAAACCTGTAAATAACCTGCCCCTAAAAGAGGTAGAATCTTACAGAAATTTGAATATTTGTGTGTACCCAGCAAGCACACCAGCGCAGCATAGCCTTTAATTCTCTTTTATGATGCTTGAAATTCTTTCTTCACAAATTCTCTGCCCCAAATAAATTATCTCTTTCTTAAGCAAAAGCCTTTATTCTCTGGGTTTGATTTCACACTATATTCCTAAGCTGATCACAGACAGTTTATAAAGGTAACAGTTCTTGTTCAAAGGTTTTAGCATGCACCAGGATATCTTTTAAATACAGGAAATGCGCCAGGAGGGTGCTGTAAAGCACTGCCTCCATTAGCCTTGCAAACATGGTAGATGCATTGCATAAGCCAGAAGCCATCACTTCAGTTGCCACAGGCTTGATCCTGCTGTGAAAATACTTTCAATCCTATCCTTTTTATCCATCTTTACTTGCCAACATCCACTCGCTGTGGAAAAGTAGACTGAACCTGTTATATTTTCCAGAATACTATCCATTCCTGCTGAAGGATCTGTTAAACTAGAGTAGCTGTTTCTAGTTTATCCTAGTCCACATCAGATCTGTTTCTGCCTCTCTCCTGGCTCCCCCATTATTTGCTTTTTTGTTTCCCTGACTGCCTGGGCCTTCTTTCTTCCTCATCCTGTAATGATTCTTCCTTTTTTGTAACAGTCTCAAACGCACAGCTGCCATCAAAACAATTCTTCCTTTCCTGCATTTGCATTCTTCACACAGGGCAACCTTTTACACACATGGCTCAGGAATCTGTTTGCTGTAATACCCCCAACTCAATCATAATTAAATAAAGTGGTATTTAATTTTTCCTTCAGTTACCTAGAAGAGGAGGGTATCTGTTTCACCCACTGTTTTGCCATCTGCATGAAAATTTCTCCCAAATCACATTGTAAGAGGCAGAGTTCCTATAACTCTCAGTAACGCGTTTTTGGGCGACACAGAGAACAGAGGCAGACAGTGGTCCCTGTTAATTTTCCTGCATTCATTTTCTCATCGCTCTGGAGTGTTCTCTGGTTTCAGTAAGAATATTTCAGGGAAGCTGAGAGCCATCCTGCGCTTCATGACAAGTCTGCTACATTTGTGAGTCTGAAAATAGCTAGGTAGATTTTTTTTTTCTACTTAAAACATAAAACTACAGACTTCTCTTTCCATCTGTTTCTTCAGACCCTCCTGAGACCTTTCTTTAAGCTTCACATCCAAACTTCAGACTGCTCTGATAGTTTGGAGTAAACTGATTTCAGCAAATCCTTGCTTTCAGGAGATTAAAATTAAAATTCAATCATAATTTGGTATTTCTGATCTGGAAGAGGTATATCATAACCTTGATGTCAAATAGATTATTTTATATCTTTGGCTGTTATAAAGTTGACTGTGTGATATCGCCAGAAACCATCAGTTGTGCACAGGTAGATTCCTCCAAACTGCCATACAATAAAGTTAATCAGCAAACCCTCTCACGCGCGAGCTGAGTAATATTCATCAGTTCTATATATGAAAAAGGAAGTAGATTTTTCTTAGTTTCTGAAAGTAATTAAGACAATTAGAAAAGAAGTTTTGGCTCTTTAAAAAAGCCATCTTCTCTACTTCTGTATCTCCTCCCTCAGCCGCAAGGATCATTTGCTGACCTTGAGGGGCCACTGATAAACGACCCCACAAGGAAACTCTCAGAAAAGGGTTGATACCAATGTATATGTAGAGAGTAACAGCCACAAATCGCTTGGCTGGCTACATAGACATCATAGTACTGTTTCTAGACTGCAAACTGAAGCTGAAAAGTAGCAAAAATGCAAATTTTAATGTGTCCTTCCATGGATGACAGAGAAGAGAGAAACCTCCCTTCTGGCAAAAGCGCCAGGCCGGAGGTTTGTACCAAGGTCTGTCTGTTAGCACCTCCACCTCAGAAAAAGGCCGTTGTACGCTGCTCAGCAGGACGCCAGCTCTTCCACCAGTTACTTTCCTGAACGGGAGACTTTCCTCTGAGATGCTGGATGTCGGTTGCTGTTTCCCAGAGGAGGTCAGTGCCAGAGGGCGTTGGTCTGTTTTCTGAAACGGATTGACAGGGTTCTCCCGATGTGTCATGAGAGCTTTCGGTAAAATTAGATTGTGCCCTGTCCATAACAATAAAGGCCATACCCACATGCAGCTTACATAGTTCATACACTTCCTGGAGCAAAACCACAGCAACGTTCAACTGTCTGCTTTCTTTTTTTATTTTCACAATGGCTCCTGCTTCGAAAGCAGGTATCTGACCGTTGGGTCCCACTGCCGCGGGGAGCTTGTGGGCGATCAAGTACGCAGCACGGTTCAGGCAGAGTACGTTCGACAGTTCAACAGCGTAGTGCGGACAGGGTCGGCATCGCTCTGCGCCAGTGGTCAGGCTCTGATTTTTAATTGTTTAAACAACAACAAGAAATCACGTTGCTCTGATGATGTGTGTGTTCCTCTGTCAGGCCTGATTTGTATGGTGAGGACAGGCTACTGAAAGGAAGAGAAGGGGCTCAGTTATCCCCTGTGACTGCGCTGAATTTGTCCTTGCGAATGGAAAGGGAGTGAAATATTTGTCTGCAGGGGGGAGCAGGGTGGTAGCTGTCAGGAACAGCTGGAACATATATACTGTGTCATGGCTTTTTGTGGTGCTGGGCTTTTCTGCTTGCTGTGGGAATGCTGCAGAGGCATGTTAGCATTTTGCTGAGTAAGTGTGGTGCGAGCTCCATATGTAAACAGGGATCAGTCACTAGATGAGGGAAAAGGGCTGTTCTCCCAGGGCTGTGGCTGTCTCTTACATGCACCCCAACCTTCACAACCCCTGCAGGGTTTTCTCAATTAACTGTGGGGTTAGATTCTGGGGAAAACATATGCTTGTGGGAACATCAGGCTAGATAACTCCGGTCTCTCTTTCTGCTTTGATACCTATAAATTTGTGAATGAAATAAATCCTCCTGATTCTTCCCATCCTCTCCATCCCGATTATTATTCTGTCCACAGGGGATCAAGGACTTTCACTGCTCTCAATATTAATAATAACTGCACCAGTTGCTCTGCAACATGGAAATGAGCAAGCTTAGATAGCACACTTGCTTCTATAAATCAGTTGCTTGTAGGGTCATGAACAAATTTCTCATCAGATGCAACTGGCCAATTTTTTCTCTTCTGTTTTGTTAGTAGTCAGGTGTTGCTTTCTCTGAAATATCAGTAGCCAAAGTTAGGAAAGAAGAGGAGTAGACCAATACTTTCATGACGAGCAGAGAATTCCTCTTAGGTAGCTGGCTGGTGCGAATTGCGCACACACTCAGGATCAAACCGGTCGTGCTTACTCTGGTCTTTTCCAGTGGCACATATGAGGTTAGTCTGGCGAGGACAAACTCTCCGGTATGATCCAAAGACAGGCAGACTCTTGAAATCTAATTGACACATATCAGAACACGAGTGACTCGTGCAATTTGTGTAGAATAGAGAATGATTTTACCTTCTGGGCTTTCAATTTCATGTTTTACATTTTATTTATTTTTACTTTCTCTGTAATGATGTCTACAGTTCATATCCATGAGGGCTTCTCAGCTTATGACTTTATTCTGGGAAGTGTCACATCAAGAAAAAAATACCTCTTGTCAGACTTTGAAGATTTGCTAAGACTGGCCCTAATCTCCTATAGAAAGAAAGAGAATCTTATCCTAACTCCAAGTCATTTTCGTTCGGGTATTTTCAGCGGTCAGTCATTTTTGAGAACATTCCTGTCACTCTCCCTACGGCAGATCTGGAGAGGTTGGCACCACTGGCTGATGTTATTGTTACCAAGCAAAACTTGATCTGTTTCAAGGTAATTGTGTGATATGTATAAAGCAAAAGCTTAAAAAGCGAGACAAATAAACCTCAGCAAACATATGTAATTCAAACATTTCAGCATTGCAATAATATTAAGAATTCTTTTTAACTTTTAAAATTGGGGTTTGCCAGTGATTTCATCATATATATTCAAAACATAATTGAAGTCTGAAAGTAAATGCTAATGGATAAATGCAAAAGCTGGAACTAAAATAGAACACCCCAAGGGTTTCACAGAAATGTTCAGCCAGAATCAATCTTTCTTTGCTCTTCTTTCCCTTCACTTTCCATTCTGTTTCCAACCTCAGCTCTCTCTCTGCATACATCTTCCACTGTAAGATTTTTAAAACAAAGACCGTTTCATTCACCATCATGACGAAGGATTGAAGTAAAGAATCTTATAATTTAAAAAGTGTTGAAAAATTTGTGCATGGAGCAGGACAAAAGTGAAATCCCACTTCTTCCACAAAGGCCAGATACCATTCATTTCAATCCTGCTATTGTCAAACACTCACGTGAGTGACACATTATCAGCACATATATTAGGAAAATCATTAGGGTAAGAAAACAACTTTATTTGTTCCTTTAATGTTTGGAGTACTAATACCAAGAAGGCACAGCGGCTTTCATAACAAACACGTTAACCCCCACATGCTCTGCTTCATTATGAGTTCTGGCTTCCTGTATTTCCCCTGAGGCTACTGGCACCATAAGTATACTGGCACAGATTTTATTTATTCTGAATATGCTGAGCTCAACGTGCGAGTGGTTCAGCAGGTGCTTCACAAGCAGCTGAGCCGTTCCAGCAGTGAGGGCAGGAGCTGTCTGACAGAGGAGCTATACATCTAGCAGGGAACAAAATCGGTGTACCCCTCCCTGTCACCATGGCTACCACTCAGCAGGCATTTTTTGGGCAGAAGTACCAATTTAAGCAACTGCTGATTTCTTATTACTGCCCCTGCATTATCCCCTCTGTTGGTCAGGTACAAGTGTGCGTAGGCCACAGCGTTTATCAGACCAGAAACTAGTCCTGATACAGCTGGAAAATAATCCCCTTTTTTGACTGATTCTTTTCCAAACCGTTTTCGGATTCAGTTCCTGCTGTAGCCAGACAAACAGACTGTAACGGAGGAGGTGGCAGAAGGGCAGGGACAAGTTACTTAAGAGATGGGCACTGCTGGTGATTTCAGCAGCATTATGCCCGAGCACAAGCAAAAGTGGAGCTGGAGCCGCCTTTAAGGCTGTGGTTCGGGGTTCAGTGTTGAGATCCGTTTGGCAGTCCCGGTTCGTCGGCACCCTGACCTGCTCCCTCCCCATCTCCTCTGCTGCCTTGTTGCGTGCGGTTATGTAGCGGCACAGGGAACCTGACAGGGGAACCCACCTGCCTGAAGAATGATATTGTAAAAAATGGGTGTTGTTATGGCCCTGCAGGGATAGCACATGGAGTATATCACAATTCATGTCATTTTGGCAGACTAATGTTTTAACGCCTTCAGATTTAAGGCTATCACATCTGTCAGAGTGACACAGTCGAGTCACATGTGGAAGGGAAGTGTGACTTTCCTTCCCCAAATAAGTTCCGTGGCTGGATGCCTCTCTCCCAGCAGAAGTGTTACAAAGCCTAGTTCACAAACCCACTGTTAAACACGTGAAGTTGTTAAAACATCACTGTGGGTAAAGGATGTATGGAGCTGAGCGAAGGTGGTACTGGCGTGCCAGGTTGAGAACGAGATAGTGTTGCAAGGCTGCGTGAAAGTCACACTCAAAAACCCATCTAGAGAAGTCAGAGCATGTTTGAAATGGATTGTTTATAGTTTGTTCGCAACTGTTTTCATTTATGGTAAGATTCTTTTAAGACCAGTGATAATGTAAAGCGCTAGCAACAGGGACGCTATGAGTTTACAAAGATTTATTTATACGGTTATGTAAATACACATAGGGCGTATGTTTATATATTAAATGCTGTTTATAGCACATATGATGATAAATACAATAAATATATACTGCCACAGCATTTTTGCTTAAAATCTTTTGAAAAACCCCCAAGCATGGTTTCCCATTTGTCAGATTCCAACAGCGTTTGTTGTCAGCCTGCCCTGCCAAAGAGCTTCACTCCAGCACAGCTCTGAAAAATCCTGTGAAAACCCGAAACTCTCAGCCAGGCCAGGTACCAGTAACCACACCTCGCAGAGCAGCCGCCGCCGCGCGCCCCGCGCCGAGGCAGAGGCATACGAGACCTCTCAGAAATTACAGACTCGTAGAAGCCGGTGAAGAATCACTGCGTCCACTTTAAATCTAAGTCGAAGTTATAAGCAACTTCTTGAAAACGAACACAAACTGCCCTGGCCTTGAAAAGCCAGGACTTTCCCATCCTGGGGAGGGGTGCTGACTCCAAGGATATCAGCGATGGTACGTGCTCTGTGCTCGGATTTTGTAGTGGTGACAGTGGAAGGGCAACCTGTCTCCTGGAATCACTTCTGAGAAAGTCTGTTTCTAAAAAATTTGCAACGTTGTGACCAGAAAAATCAAGTTTATTTGTAGTAAATTCATACAGGGGACCAAATGCCACTGAAAAGAAAAAAAAACCCAAACCAACAAACCGAAAAACCCTTTCGATCCACAAGCTGAAGAAGTTGGGCGGTCGGACCAGGCGGCCGGCGGCAGCTGAAGAGGACGTTTGGGCGCGGGCTGAGCGCCCAGACGTGCGGACCGGCCCCGCAGCCGCCCCGCCGGCGCTGCCCGAGCCTCCGCCGCCAGGCCACAGCCCTT
>VWZZ01007084.1:299784-377213 GCA_013399095.1 Psophia crepitans | reverse complement strand
CGGGAGCCGGCGGTGGCGGTGGGTGTCGCAGCCGCCCGGCTGCGTGGCGGCGAGCCCATCACGTGCTCGGTGTGTTGCATTGTGTTTGCGGCGGAGGGAGGGCTGGCCGTGTCAGTGATCAATGTCATGACTTCCTCCTCGGGCCGGAGCGGTGTCAGAGCGCAGCTGAAGGAAGCCGATTGCTGCTGGGTTCAGACCGGCTGGGAACAATACCCGCACCCGCACCCTGGCTCCCGCGTCGCCGCTCCGCGCCGGGGGGGAAGATGAGCTCAGGGGACGTCGTTTGCACTGGATGGCTCATTAAATCGCCCCCCGAGAAGAAACTCAAGAGATACGTAAGTGCGGAGGCTCTGCTGATATATTTTTTTCTCGCGAAAGGGATTTCGGCGTGTGCTCGGTGGCTGCGCTCTGCCTTGCAGACCTCTCGCCTCTTTCCGCGTCGCCTTGGACCGAAACAAAAAGATTTCCAAGTCCGCGCGCTTCTGGAGCGTTTTAGTTTACACAGATATTCTTGTGCCCTTTGGAGTTAACCTTTCCCAGCTCGTAAGATTATAGCACTTCGGTTGTTATGCAACGTATCTTAGTTTAAAAACCACATTTCGGTTTCAGTTGATGTTGCCGTAACTAACAGAATTGCTGTGGCAGAATTTCAGATGTCACTTTTCCAGGGAAGGGCAAGAACCTCCCGGGGAAAAAAAAAACCAACAAACCACCTAATACTTTAAATTCTGAGGCTCTGCTTTGTTAAGATGCTCCATAATTTCTGTGACACTTGCTAAAGGCACCATCTGCAATAGTTTTATGTACCAGTTTAGTGTGCCAGATGCTGTTGCCAGCAGAAAGCTTTACTTTTTGTCTGCGATAAAGAGGTGCTAGGAGATGCCGTGCCGTAAAGTTCCCGATAGCTGGAAGGTGAAGGGGCTGGTGAGGAGAAGCGAGCAGTGCCTACATGGAGAGCTGCGGCTGCATTATGTGTACAGGGGCCCCTTGTTTCGTTCTGTATCTGCCTGCCTGTTTTTCTGAAAGGAAAAAAAAAAAGGGAAAAAAGAAAAAAAAAAAAAAGGGGGTGTGTTACAAACATAGGAAACCGTATCACTGCGGGGCTGCGAGCATTCCGGGTAGAAATAAACGACCCTTAAAAAAATCGCTTGGGACAGCGTTCGGAATGTAAGCCCAGGGTGGGCCATTTTGCACACTCGTTTGTGATGGTTCTTCATCGGGCATGTTGTTGCCGTTGTTACACTTTTGGAATCGGTAATACTCGTTTGAGTCACGCACTTCTAACCTACCTCACCCCACAGCACCGCTCTGTACTAGAAGGATGCCGCCGTACGTGTCTGCCACACGCGAGCCATACCCACCGCTTACATCATTTGTCGAATTCGCTTCTCTTTATCAGCATTTTTGCTGGACTGCTGATGTTGGCTTTTTCTAGCAATATGAGGAATAAGTGTCTTGTGAAGAATGTGGTGGATCTCATTCGGTAGTGTATTTTTTCTTTGCACTAAAAACTAGGAGAAAGGATAATTTACTGATCTTAGCATTTACTTTTCACTTATTCGAAGCCAGAGTTTCTTCTTTTAGATCACAGTATTGCGTTGAAATGGCTGAATATTTGCTTTGTTCCGTTAGCATTTTCCAAATCTAAAATAACCACTATGATGTGTCTCAAGGGAGCTGCAAATAAAATGTGCATATCTAATTTTTGTTACATTTTGTAACGCGCGTACTAACAGCACTGTATAGCAGGCACTAGACAATGTAAGAGCCACTGATTCACCCAGCTGGTATCATTAGCAACTCTGTCAGTGAAGCTATTTTTGATGACTCAATATTCATAAAAGGGCAAAGTAGAGAAAACAGAATGTGATAAAGCTGGGATTTGAAAGCCCCCTTTATACAGCCAAGATAATAGTCACAACAGGGGTTCTGATCGGCTCACAGGGCTCGTTGCAGTCTGCTCGGCTCATATTTTGCACTACAAAACCAAGGAAAATTGGGTCTATGTTGTTCTTCATACATCAACCGCTAGATTAGCCAGATCTCTGCAGATTAGGCTTTGTTTTTGGGTTAGGAGGATAAACTACTCCTTTGTCCATAATAAAGCAGAAAGAAATCTGCTGCAAGTACAGCAAATATTAGTGTCCTTTCTCATGTGACTGGTTACACAGTGGATGCTACAAACCAAATGGAAATTGCCTCTTACCTGCTGTAAATTATTTTTCTCCTACTTTTTATATAGTTTCACTGGCACAGTGGCTTGAGCATCTTGCACTGGGGTGGCAGATAGCTCAGGCTGAACCAGTGATGCTTAAAAACAAGGCAAGCTTTAAAACAACGACTGTTTAAACTGACTTCGTAGGCGTCAAGTGTCAACCCCTTTCGGGAGAACAGTGTTGGCTCTGGTTCTGAACTGACAACGCACATAAATCCCCCAGCTTTACGCCACCCTGTGTGTTCTGATGGCAGAGCCCAGGGTCTGAGCTGAAGCTTCCAGGGAGCTTCAAGTGCGGGCTTGGTCTGCTGTGCATCGGGTCTTCTCACTGGGTTGTCTCCCAGTTCACATTTTCCTGAGTTCAGCATCCCGCCTTTGTAAGGTCCGGCCTGAGGGTCTCTTGTTTTACACACGGATAAATTCTTAATCCTCGATCTGTTACAGTCGTTAAGAAGATCCAATTAATTTCAGTGGAATCTGTAGTTACAAGACCAAAGTGATGAATTCGGGCTGTGAGACTGGGAGCTGCAGATGGTCCCACTGAAGTCACTGAGAATATTTACAGCATTTATAAAATTAAACAGATACATCTTTGTGAGGTTGGACCCTAAAGACCAAAGTATACCTTCATTTATGCCTGTTGTCTGATGAAAGCAGTTAGGTTTTTCTACGCATAAACAAGTCAGAGTTTGGCTCTAGGTAAGCAGAACGTTATTTTCAAAACTTTGAAAAGCGAAAAGCAGGTGTTAAGAGCCTATATTTTTCCTGTAATGCCTTACAAAGCTGATGCTCTCAGTAGCACTATTCTTAGAAGTGTCTTATCATTCCCTAACAAAGGCTGCTCTCTTACATGTGCAGGAAACGAACATGAGATTAATTACCCAAGTGTAACTTGCTGTAAAAACAGAGAGCTTAGTGCTAAATGCAGAGAATTCATTAGAAAGTGCAGGGAGCTTCGCTTCAGCAGGCAAATACTTGTCTCAGCAAGACAGCTTTTCCCTCTGTCTGGTACTTGAACCGTGAGTCCACCACACCAGCCTATCTGAGAGGCAGTTGTGCAAGGAGTCTCGCGGGAGAGTATTTGGTGTGCGTCGCACTTCTTTGTCCCATAAGTGTGACCCGAAAGCTGTGCTGCTCTCATTTCCCCACTGAGTTCCAGCTTTTCTCACCAGTTGGGGCTGTGTGGATCTGAGGGGTGTCGGGGAACCCCCGGAGCTCTGGGGGAGCTGGGTACGGGGCAGGGGCGACAGAGAAAGAAGCTGCTACCAAAAACTAGGAAGTGGTGGTGGTGGAGGTAAAGTCCATCGTGCTCTAGACCAAAATGTTGTTTCAAGCACAGCTTGATACTCAGTCCCATGACAGGGAAACCTGGTCCCACGGGACACTTTTGGCATTGATATTAGTGGACCATGAGTACCAGCCTCCGTAGGAAATTAAATGTCGTGGGAGAATCTGCTTCAAGGTTTGACGGTTTTTGCAGTGCCTCATATTGATGCTGAATACATCCAACCAGGGATTTATATTCGGCATCCAGAGCCGCAAGGGAAAAGAGCGGCTTTGTTTGTTAAAATTTTTTTTACAACTCAGAAGGCTCAGGATGGTGGTGTTCACATAATGTCAGCCTGGGGCAACTGGCTTTTGATACTTTTCATATGGAAATATATCCGCTCACTGGCTGATAATATTTGTTTTTTGTTTATTGGAGAGGGGGAAGAATGGTATCATGGCCTAGAAAACAAAGGAATTACTACAGCCAGTGCAAAAAGGCACTACAAGGGGGGAAAAGACCTGGAAGAAGGTACAGAGGATGTCTAATGAACTAAGAGACTAGTGCCACTGAGAAGACATGTTGTTCACGTGCTGAGAAGGAGATGGGATTTTTAACAGGCAGCCGATTTCAACCTGTCCTCACATCGCTGACCTGTAGCTTGTCACACCTTTGAAGAGCAGCAGCGGTGCTTAGGCAGCCTGCGCGCCGGCTCCGGTGAATGCCACGCCGGTATTTACTTACTGTTAGCGTTAAGTTACGCGGTTCGCAACAGCGAAGGACCTCGTACAGATGCTTGCTTGTTCCGAGTCAGTGCAGCTCCGTTTGAGTCAGTGCCGCACAGCTGTATCCCAGCTGAAGAGCTATTTTTAATCTTCAGCACTATACAAATTGATGAGGGAAGACCACTTGCTCAAAAAAGGGCAAGTTTCCCACCTTACTTGAGTGACTGGATCCTTCAAACGTTACGGAAAATCAAAATTCCTTGTCAGCATCTCTAGAACAAGAGCCTAAAATGGGCCCTGTGCTAGAAAATTTAGCCTTGCGTTTTTTACCACGTTCCTTGAAGTGTCTGACCTGGGAAGACAAATAGAGGTGTAAATTAGTTTACCAGGCTGCAAAAATAGTAAAGCGGCGTCCGTTCCCGCCGTCTCTGTGCAAGGGGCAGTAAGTGCCCTCAGCAGGGCACAGCAGCGAGTTCCTGCAGATGGACGGCTCTGGCTGTTGGGGGGGATCTGCCACAACTCGACCGCAGCACCCCCTTGCCAGGCTTTTACAAGATAAGAGAATCTAGACAACTTCTCCATTTTCAGCTGAAGTTCTGGTATTTATCAGGAGAACAAACGGGAAGTTACTGGCCGCTAAGAAGAAAAAGTAAAGTAGAATTATGGAAGAGTTTGCTCAAGTAATAGGAACAAGAGTCCACAGCACTGCTGAGGGTGGGTGGGATGCAGAGCAACTGCTTTCTGATCTAGCGTTGGGCTGGTGTCAGTAGACGACACTGCCACCTAAAAGAAATCCCCAAGTGAGGTCAAGTACTTCTGCTGGTTTGGGATTAGGGGAAGTTTCCAAAAAATAACTGTCAAAGAGAAATCTGAACTTAATTTTTGCCCATAAGCCTTTTTATTTCCAAACGCTTCCTACAAAGCCTCACCTCTTGAGCTCTGTCCCTTCTGACCAGAGAGTTAGGACCACCTTTCATACCCTGCTGGAATCAACATCCCAGCTCGCATTGAAATAACTGTTTATTTAACAAATATTTGCAGGTTTTGTAACTGCTTTATAGGCCAGGTGGGAATAGGAGACCTGTGTGATGGAGAAAATTTTAGCTGGTTCTAGTTGTAAACTTCATGCATGTGTTTTTCCTGCTGTTGCTTCATTTTCAAATCCAGTGTATATCCAGTCTGGTTTGTACGTTAAGGAAGAACTCAATTTTGAGCAAAGGAAGGCTTTTATATAGAAGCTTCTGTGCTGCGGACTGCGTGTTCCCGTCTCTGTGAAATCCCGAACACATTGATCTCAATGGTAAAACAACAGCAGAAAATGTATTTTAGGGAGGAGTTTCCATCATTGTCGTTAAACATGTGTAATTAGCTAAGTGCAAATCAGACCGGTTTCCACCACTTAACCTTGTTTTGGTAGGTTAAGTGTGATGTTTATTCTAGACCATTTTCTTCCATTTTAACCATGTTTTGGTAGTTTAAATGCAACGTTTGATGAGATAGGCTGACTTCTAAGAAAAAAATGATTTCTAAAAAACACTGCTGTTCTTGGCAACCTGTGTATCAGAACGTTAAGCAGAATAATTTCCCTTGGACTATTTGTTTGGGTGGAGCCGCAATAGCCCTGAAGCCCCAGTTTAATCTTAGACTACATGTTTTCAGCGCGCAGGAATGTCCAGCTATTGGTTTCTATTCAGAACAGAAACCCGCAAGTTATCAGGTCTTTGCATTCAAAAATAAAGACTTTAAAAAAAACCCAACATGCTAGTTTGAAATAGAGAAGGAAATGTTAACTTGAGGGGTAATTAAACTGGTGATGCAATCACATGTAGTAGAGGAAAAAGCATTACAAGTAGTACTTTGGTGAACTCTTTGTTGTAGCATGGAAATTGTAGTATGGATAAACACATTTTTTCTACCAATAATGCATTAAAATGCTATGAGTATGTATTATGCCAATTTGATAGGTTTTTAGGGAAAGAAACAAGTTTACTCCTAGAACGTTACTCACCACAGAAACAGACGTTTTATTTGCTTTTTTATCCTTTCCATTTGAGTTGGAAATGAATTGGTAATGTGATAAGACAAGGAAAAAGTGCCATCCTTGAAATGAAATTTGCATGTCAAAACATTACATCCAGCCAGATAAAATACATTTTCCTCTCTCTCCTTTAATTGTTGGATAAAATGCAATACTTCAACTTTTTAGTTTTTCCTGCTTTAAAATATCTTGACTTGTTTCGGTGTGTGTTGCATCAGAAAAAGAAAACACCAACAAACATATAGCCATGCAAAACTCAGTTTCAAAGTCTGCTGCGACTTGGTGTTTGATAAAAATAAACGAAAGCTGATGTCTAGTCTTCACGGCAGAAAAATACTCCCTTTCTGAGGCTAACTCATTAGTAGCATTGTAATTGTTAGAATGAGACAACTGTTCTTAGAGATTTTGTTATTGCCTTCCCTTCCGATGCCAGAAACCCCACCTGACCCCTGCAGTCCAAACTGCTTTGTAGCTTTCCACAAAAGCCTTGAACAGTGCGTTTCGGTTGCTCAACATTCTTCCCTGCAGAGCGTTTTGCAGACAGGCAGTAAAATGTCATTTTTACCGTGAATTTAAAATCACTTCAGTGAAGGTGTTAATTCGAACGGAACTTCGATTGTCATCTGCAAGTTTTTGACTCGTTTTTGGCAATGCTTTTTAAAAGACAATAGTTTCTGTGAGCCCTCTTAGTGACAAACATTACTCGCCCCGTGACTCCCGAGTCTCGGGGACAGTGGGTCACATACCCATATTTCTTTTGGACAGAATAATGGCCATGGCGGGACCTTTGCTAAATTTGCAACTGTTGTAATCTCAGCAGAGCGCAGAGTTTGTGAACAATCTGGTTTTACATACCAGACTTGGAAACTGTTTGCAGAAGTTCAAGGATTTTACAGTTGCGAAGCCATTTTTTTCAAGCTGACATGAACCGGTCGTGCCAAGGAGGAGCCGGCAGTTGGGAACAAGCATGAGCTATGTTTTCCTCGCAGACTTTACAAGCTGTGCAGGAAAGCCACTAAGTTTACAGAACTGTTGCATTTGTAAACGCTGGGAAAGCTGAACCGTGTATGCCTGCTGTAAAGCTGCACTTCCAGGATCTGTTCCCGATTCCACAGAAAAGCCACCGGCATCGAGAGGTGACTGATCGAACCGCTGCGGGATGAGAAGAAGCATCTGAAGAGGTGCCAGCTGAGTTTACAGTAGGGATGAAGAAGCAGTTTCAGGAGAAGTCATGCACTGCTTGACTTGGAATAGCCCACTGCTATTCCAGCTACTACATCTGTACTGTTTACTAATATTTATAGTGGAAGCTTTGCAAGCTTAAGAAGTTTTATTTTTAATAAGTTCAACATTTTGAACCCACCCTAAGAAAACGATTGAGTTCTCACTGAGGCCTTAGGTTTAAAAACATGAAGCACTTAAGTAGCTCAGGGAATTGCTTTTTGGAGATGCTTAGGCACGTTGCTCCCACTGCAATAGGATGTGCAAAATGTTTTCACTGGATACTCCTCTGGCTGCGGGGCTGTTTTTACAGGTCCTCACCGGCTGACTTTCCCTGTAAAACACTGGGATTTGGCCCGTCAGCTGCAAATGGGACTGTTCGCCCAATTTCACTTTGTGCTTTTTAAAATGTTCCTTGTTGACAGATAACTCTGAGCATGGTATCACCCTTGAGCTACGGGTTATAAACTAATAGCAAACTGGTTTTGAAAAGTGAGGGAAAACCACCAGATAAATCCCATCATTATTTCAGTAGCCTCCCCAAACTCCTGCTTTGGTCTGTGCTGAGCCTAAGGAATATTTAAGCTGAGACGTGCTTAAGACAAACAAACAAAAAGGATGGGGGACATGGGAAGAGCAGGCTTCGTGATGGTGACACCGCTTTGGTTCCCCTGTGCATCCCTCTGCACTGGCTTTGCAGACTGGAAACCTAATAATACTGGCTTCTGAAGGGGAAAATAGAAGCATTTCTTGAAGTGTTACTAGACTGCAATGCTTTAACAGTTTTCTTGTGAAAAATATGTTCTTTTTTTTTTTCTTTTCTTTTTTTCAAATTCACAACTGAAAGTACTGTTGCTATGTTACTGTAATGGTGTGTAGGCTGCTAAATAAATAGAGGGAGTTTAGTCCATGCCAGAAATAGAAAGCCAGGTCAGAGGTGACATTTGGGACATGTTGAGAAAAAAGAGAATATATAATTATTTCTTTCCTTCCTATCATTCTCTTCAGTCTCATTAACCCCAGACTCCTTAGGAGGAAATTACAACAGAATTTCTGGACATATGAGAGTACTAAAAATCGACACCTCTGGAGTTCCACTAAGCCTTTTGACTTTGCTTTTTGCAAGATCAAATTTGCAAGGGAAACTGATCAAACCGTGGCGCCTCACACACTTGTGAACTGAATAGCTGCTTCGAGATATCAAAGGGTGTGGGGAACCGTCGAAAATTCGCTCTGCAAAGGTGTACTCAGAAGGGAAAATCTGGCAGAGGGGAAAAGCTTTGAGAAAATGTGCTCCTGTGAAGCCAGAAACAGGAAATTTGAGTCCATTGTCCTTTTTGGGATAGTCTGGCAGGTTTCCAAGGACCAGATATACAAAAACATGCTTAGACTCTTGTGCAAGTGGCCCTATGTACCTGCTCGCACCTTCAGCTGCCTACACGTCTTTGCAAACCTGGCTTGTGAATGCGCACGAGCGCCCGGTTTGCACAGCAGGGCCGGTTTTACCCCTCCCCTGCTGCCTGCACAGGCCACTCGTATGGACCTCACACAACGAGCTCTCGTTTAAGCTCCAGTAAGTGGTGGGAACTGCAAGCCACTAATGTGAAAACTAGAGTCCAGTCCTGGGTCCATCCACATCAGCCGGAGCAGAAGCAACCCTTACCCTAGGAAAGAGCACTACAGCCTCATTACTTGCTGACAGCAGCCTCTGCCTTGATTTCCAAAATGGTACCGCAGATGCTGGATGCTCTGGGCTGCGTGGCCCTAGCCACAAAGCTTCTCAGCCCCCTCCCAGCCCCTTGCGGGCATCGCCGCGGGCGCGCACAGCACCCCGATGCTCCGGTCCTGCCTCGCCCTTGGCCCCACTGCTCTCGCACGAGCATCGGCAGCCCCGCGCCCAGAGCAAAGCAGCCGTGAGCTGTCAGACCTTCCTGTCGGCAGAAGGTGGGACACAGCAACACAGCCCAAGCTCGCTCATGTGCGAGTTAATTTAGCAGATTTGTAATTCACCCGAAAGATCTTCTCTTTAAATCTATAGGTTTACTTATAAACAAATTATGAATGTGACATAATATGAGACATCTGATTTCTTTGTGAATTAGGGAAGAAGCTCACAGCCATAACCTAAACTAGTTCGGTGTGTGCAACCCCATTAGAGCTTTGGATCTGAGGCATTCCAGAAAATCCCACATTTACCATAAAACTTCCAGAGGAGGATTAATTAGAGGATACAACAGGAGCTGATGAGGCTAAGTGCAGTTATTCTCATTCCTAAATTGCAGGGAGGGGGTAAATTTTCTTTTTATTTGTTAACACTCCTTGAATGGATGGCTGGAATTTGAATGGCTCGGAGAACTTCTAACACGATGGATGTGAATAGCTGGTTTAATAAGAAACTTTCCTGATTTTCAGCCACAAGCCAAGCCCGAGTGCCTTAGACCTTGAGACATGGTGGCAGAATGCCTGAGGTTCTGTGTCAGAAAACAGACGAGTAGTTTAGGATCCATCAGGGCTGTTTATTTACTTCCATTAGGAGTTCGCTGCTGCTGCGATTGAAGACAGGTCTTGTTTTCTAGCACAACCAGCATTCAACCTCAGACTGAAGGAGAGGGTGTTAGAGGCTTTCTTGTCCCCTGTGGAGTTCAAACCCTTGTTTCGGCTCTGTCAAACCCTTTACCCTTGCCAGAGACTGCATTTATCTCAGACCCTAAAGAGCAGTTATTATGATTTATCTGTCTTCGGAGTGAATAAGACTTTACCAGGCATTTTCTACAGAGAAATCTCCAGCCAGAAGTGCAACCTACAGCCTGTCCTTTCCAGGGCTTTGCTGCCCATGCTCAGCAAATTGCCCAGGTTTAACCAGCAGCAACAGCATTGTTAAATGGAAAGGAGGATGAATTATACCCTCTGCAGTATCTGTTATCCTCCTAAAGGACCTATTTGTCTTTCATTATATTTCCAGGTCCTTTGTGCTTGAAATGATCTTCTAAACTTTCTAAGTAAACTTGGTTTGCTGGCTGGTAAATTACAGCTGTTTACCCATGAGAGTATTCCAAGCGGGCTGTAATGACGTTTGCCTGTGCTCTTTGTTGGGGCAAACAGCCTGATTGTTAAAACTGAACGAAATTATGTCGAGGCAGAGGATTGCAGACACAGCCAGGTTTCTAAGAAGCAGTAGTTAGCGAGGTGAAGATCTTTACACTGCTGCTTTAAATTCCTAAGCGCTCCCCTCACCGTGGCACTTACCTTGTCCTGGGTTCAGAGATGCTTTAATGAAATGTGCCGTTCGAGAACGGGCGACACGAGTTTGGGAGGTGAAGAGCCAGAGGGAGCTTGTGAAGAGTGGTAGCCATGCAGTCCTTTCCAGAACACAGTGGTGGAGAGGGATAGTCATGGAGATGTACCAAGTGATATGTCTCAGGAACAAGCAAATGATTTGCATGCAGTTTAGCACCCTGAGCTGTGTGAAGATTTCAGCAGCGGCAGCCCTAGTTCTCATATGCTCAGAACTTAACTTCGAGGCAGGTTTCAGTTTGACTCGTTCCTCGGATTTACTGGATTTGGAAATTGAACTGGGATCTCTAAATGAGCATATTGTTGTAGATTTTAGTTCAGAGGCTGGGGGCTTTTTAAGAAAGTGACTGGTTTATGTGCCATCTATGCCTGGGAATAAAAGATAAGGAGCAGAGGAAAGCATTCAGCTTTCAAGACGGTCTTTTTCAAGACCTTTCTTTTTCAAGACCTTGTCCTGTTAATGGCCATAAGGCCTAGGATCATGTTGTTGCGGGGCAGCTGGTCACTCCTGGCTTGCACCTAGGGTTGCTGCAGCCAAGGTACCTGCTCTGAGTGGAAACATGGTCATGCGGAATCACTCCAAATCTAGTTTGTGGTGCCACTTTAGGGCAGGAATTTCATGGTTCCTTGCTGGGACTGACAAGAAAAGGCATATGACCCTACACAGCAACAGCAGCAAGTAAGTAGGGTGATGTAGCACCACTGAGTCTATACCATCAATCAGGAAACTTTTCCCTTCCAAAGTAAAGCGCACACATAATGGACAGAAAGGCCAAATAAACATTGTTCGTAATAAGCTGCTGGAATTGGGCAGATGTGCAGTCAAGCTGGAAGGTTTAGATCTGAAGCTATTATTTGCATTTATCAGTTTGCACAAATCTGCCTTGTCCTCTCTGAAAAGATTTCAGACATAAAGTGTTTAGACTCATCAGAAAAAAAAATAAATCCTGAAATAGAAATGGCACCTCGTGTTCTCCAGCAATATAGGAGCTTAAGGAGAAACCAGAAGCCAAAAAAAAAAATGCAGTCTCAAATTCTAACTCATTATGTCCATATTTATGGGGAACATTTAAATAACCTGAGCTGTTTCCCCTACATATTCCTTACGACTAACAACAGTACTTTATAACTGGTGGTCTCTCATCTTCATTAAACACTGAACTTGCATATCAGAGTTGAGCTTCAGGCTTTTCTCTTTAGCTTTTGTATCAGTTGACTGGACAGAGATCAAGCACAGAGCTGGGGTCCTCAGCAGCAAAGGAATGGAGAGGAAAAAAGGACATGGGAAGATTTTGCCCTCTGATGGAAACTCTTCCTGATCTGCCATTACCAGAGCTCCTGGTAGCTCCGGTGTGAGAGGTGGTATGTGGTATGGGAACTGCAGCGTTTACCAGCTTGTGACTGGAAAGACAATGAATAGGTAAGAATATGTTAAAATGCATGATTTCACTTTATTTTGTGTAACAACTTCCGCACAAACCTTCCCATTCAAAGAGATTACAACCAGATAGAATTATGGCGAAAAATAAAAGCAGAGTTGCAGAGAAATTGGTAACTTCTTAAAAAGAGTAAAAACTGTCACTGAAAAATCTCACTTTCTGTTTGAGAGATAAAATCTATGCGTGGTGCAGCCATTTTTGCTTTGCCTGGCATAAGATTTGCATGACTCACAGCCAGCAGCACGCTGAGGACCTAGAAATACGTAATAGAAAAGCAGATGCTGGCTGCTGGCCACTGGCTGGGGAATTCCCGTACCATCTTTGAAATGATGATCCTGTTTGATGGGACAACATGCAGAGTACGAGGCAAGTGCGTGTGATGTTTCTCCCCTAGGTGAGGTTATTAATCTGAAGGGTGAGAGACAGCGTGAAGGCTGCTAAACACCTACTATTTATTGTAGCAGTCGGTCCCAGCTGGTGAGGATGGGTGATGCAATGGATCAAGCAAGAGGAGAAAGTTTTCAAATGGGAGGGTGTAAAATTTGAGAGGCTGCACGTAGGAATGAAGAGTCACAGTCCTAATTCGAGTACGCAGGCAGCTCAGCAGATGGCCCAGCAGATGAGTTGCTATGCACCACAGTACGTGTGAGAACATGAGAATAATGGCGAGTCTCCACGCAGAAACAGAGCCCTGCCCTGTACATGGGATGGGGCAACGTCAGATGCCATGTTCCTTACCCCAGCTGGGCCCTGCGTCCCCATCGGGGCGCTTTGTTGGCTTGCGCACCGAGCTTTCCACAGCACTATTTCATGGTGCTGTCCTGCATTACAGCAGTTTCCTCCCCCGTGCTTTGCCTTCCCTCTCCAAACAGGGCACAAGCCATCCCCAGCAGTGTAGGTCCTTGCCAGTCGCACCACCACCGACGGTACACCGCTACCTTCTCCTCTGCCTTAGGCTGCAGCCCTCAGGCTGAGCTGGCGTGTTCTTGCAGTGCAAAACCTCTCACTTCAGGCCGTAGAACAGCCTCACTGGGACGTTTTGGGTTTATTTCCTACAATTGCAGTTCCTTCAGCAGTAAAGTCCAGTGGCCAGAGAGATTTCACATCCATCCTGTGTGACTTCTGCCTTCCCTAATAACAGCAGCTCTTTGGGAATTTTAGGGAAAAATCTTCAGAAAATCTCTAAAAATCCACTCTTTGTTTAAGAACTGACCAGTTTGCATCTGATCTTCTCCAGGGGATCTGTTTTGTTGCTTACTGTTTGTGAGACTGCGGGGCTCCGTTTGCAAATCACCTGTACACTTACAGCTAGATCCTGGAGAAGGCATCTTGGCCGCTTAGAGCAGCCATTGCCACCTCACAGCCACGCTGCACTGCCGCTCAGCGTAACCAGGTTAGGAGCTTTGTGTTTTCCAGTGGTTTTCTAACCAACCTCTGTTAATCCAGAGCAATATATTCATATTGGAAAGTCCAATAATCTACAGTAAATCTGTCTCCCTAACCAGTTTACGTGCAACGTTGATGAAATGACTACCACTAAGTTGCTTCAAGAAGCTCCATTTCCAAAGCAATCTGCAGGAGAATGACATAGGTGTATAATGATGTATGAATTCAAATCACTATAATTATGCTGATAAACATCTCAGATGTTCTTGAGATGAGTGACATCTTTTTCCTTTGTCTTAAACTACTTCTGAAGCGATATAAACTAAACCGGGGAAAATGTTCTCTTTTTTCCCCAGTATCAGCATGTTCCCATGGCACACTTATGCCGGCAGAGACACAGCAGCTCAGCTGTGCTGGTAAAAACTGCAGACAAGCCCTTAGATTCGAGCCGCAATGACACGAGCAGTCGTAATCCCTGCTTTCCCACACACTATCCTGTCTGATTCCTTTTATCATCCTGCAGTGTTCAGGGGTTTTGTCTCCTTTGGCCCTGGTATATTTACTTAAATTGCAAACAAAGTGATTCTTTAACCCCTCCTATTTTTGTTACGAGCCCCTGGAGTGGGCATGAAGACTACCAAGAGCCCTGAGCTCGTCCAAGGGTAGACCATCATTCCCATCGTGGGTTGACCAGTCTTTCAGACAAGAGTAATTCTGTAAGCCTCCAATGAAGGTTGTTTGGACCAGGTGGTGGATTAAGACACATAGTTGAGGATAGATGACTGTGTTTAGCAAGAAGAACATTCTGATCATCCATAATTAAGTTCTGCATGTACAGCAGCCAAACAACAACCAAAAGGTCTGTATTCACTGTTTGTAAAATAAAACTCTGTGAAGTGTCTCTCAACACAAGGATTGTGAGTCAGAGTGGAAGGTTTCACGTTAGTAAAGGAAAAATTAAACATCGTCACGTTATTGTAAAGAGGCAAAAGGATGTTACAAACTATGTCATGCTGGCTCACATTATTTCTACATAAATAAAGTTTGGGGCATCGTACATGCTTACAGTAAAACAGTTAAATAGGAAATAGTGAAATCCAGTATGATTTTTACATAACTTTTTCTTTCATAACATACTTGTGCAATAGAGTACTCAGAATGCAGTAATCAAACTATGTTTTTTCAATGCTTGAAGAGTAGTGGCCGTCTGGAAACCTGCACGCTGCCTACGTTCAGCGAATTGGCTTGAGTGAGGAAGTCACCTCCAACAAAACTGAAATTAGTTTTATGCGTTTGGGTGAGGTGACTTTTGTCAGGAAGAAACATGAAGAGGACCAAAAAAATCTTGTTTGCCACCATCCCTCCTGGGAGATGGTGTCCGTCGGCATTGGGGTGCCCGCGCTGCTCACGGACCCAGTCTGCAGCCACCTGACTTGTCCAGGGACTGTCCTCACATAGGAATGGTGGCAATGGGCCTGACACGTTTCTGGTAAAGACACTTGAGGAGCCTCCAGAGCAGCAAAGAGAAATGCCCAAGTGCTGCAAAAACCCTTAACCTTTGGTAGAAAGCTCTTGTAGGAACCACTGACCGCTTCCAACAGTTGCTCTGCCATAGCAGATACCCTTTCTGCCTGTAGCACTTATAATTGTAGCATAGCAACTTCTTTTAAAAGCTGTGGCTGAAACAGTCAGTTATCACTCTGCTGGTGCAGGGTGTTGCCTTTTCTATTCCCAGTAAAAACGCTGAGCCATGGACGGGGTCTGTTCTGGGAACGGACTACAGCCGCTCTCCTTAGTCAGCAAATACCAGAGCCCATGGGCAGGGAGTCAGCACCGGGGAATGGGGAGGGGGAGACACATCCAACACCTGTTGGTAATCCAGTTATTAAAAATAAATGTTGACTTGATGAGCTTCTAACCAAAACCATGTTCTGTCAGAAGGGAACTCTCCTAACGCTCAACTCCTCAGGTCAGGGGTGTAACCGTGATAAGGCTGGGGACATCTCAGCTGGGTGGAGAGAAGGGCTGAGCTATCCAGGTAGTTTTCTAACTACACGAGGCCTT
This sequence comes from Psophia crepitans, assembly GCA_013399095.1. Classification (NCBI taxonomy): domain Eukaryota; kingdom Metazoa; phylum Chordata; class Aves; order Gruiformes; family Psophiidae; genus Psophia; species Psophia crepitans. The sequence continues at coordinate 361,564 of VWZZ01007084.1, read as the reverse complement.
GGCAGCTCTGACCCCTGTTCTTTTGAAACCCATGGCTGACTACGTTGTATATTTGGCTTACTATTACTCCTGGATTCGCTCAGCTTTTTGGTGAAAATGTCCTCAGTTCCTAGTTTAGTTGCACAGAATGAGTCCGACCGTGTACACGTAGTGCATGTAGTGGTTTCAGTCCTGAGCTTAGAAGTGCTCTTTCCTGAGTATGATGCTGTTGGGAAATTTCTTAGTTTCACAGTGTCAAGCCATTAATTAATCAAGTGCGAAACCAGAAGCAGAGCACTGTGGAGAAGGTTCTTCGGTATCGAAAGTCACTGATAGCAAACCTCTGTGGAAACGGTGCCTGGCTGTGAGTGGGGAGCTCGCCGGGCAGTTACGCGTTCCCCTGGCTGCAAGCGGTGCTACTCTTTCCCTGCACGAAGACAAGGCGCAGCCACCGAATGAGTCACGGGTCTGCGCTCAGCTGTGTCTGACACACGCAACGCTGGAGCAGGACAGAGGCAGCAGCTCTGTGGTGAGGGAATGCAGGACACATACATACACACACAGAGTCTTGCGCTCAGGGCAGCCCAAGGCTTGACGGTCCCTTCAGAGGCCTTTGGCTTTGCTGCTTTTAACTACATCCAGCCAGCCCCCCCTCTCCTGCTTTCTTCCTTCTGGCGGTTTTCATGGCTAACCCTCAGCGTCCATACAAGGGCTTCCCTGGCCTCTTTGGGTGGCTGTGACCCCTGCTAGCCCACAGAAAAGCAACGGAGCCGCAGGCTTAGGAAATGACAGACATCAGAAAGCTGTCTCACTGCTGTTTCCCTCCCTCGAATGGCAGCTTCTTTAATCACACCTTGCAAACCGGCTGGTGGAGCGGGGTCGTTTTGCCTCTGAGCGGGGCTGTGGTCCTGAGAGCTGCGTCTCTCAGAAGGTGTTTCTGACACGGGTCACACGAGACCTAGCACGTAACGCCATGACAAAATGGTGTTTCTAACAGAGAACTGAAGTAATTTGCAAAGTGACATTAATCATAGGTACGTGTCATGGGTTTTGATTCAAACGTGGATTGGAAAGTAAGTATAGCAGCAGTCCATTTCTAAAGACATTGATTCTTTACAGCAAAAGAATGAAAGTGAAAATATCCTGAAAAACCCCAGTAAAACAAAGAGTACTGTAGCTCTGGCTCTGCAAAAATACAAAGATTTCACATTGGGTATGAGAAATGGTATGGGGAAGGGACGTGGGGTTATTTTAGTGCTTCATTCATCTTCGGTTGTAGGTCATGGCTCTGATTTTGCACACAAAAAAATTTTGAGTTCCCCTTTTAGCTGTCAAATAGGAGTGAACAGCCATGGAGAAGGAGCATTGGATTAAACAAATGCAAAGTCCTAATCCAATCTTTCAAGGCAATTGGGTTATTCTGCCTGATTTTAGTAAGAATTGAAATAAACAATAATGGACAAGAGACTCAGGTTACAGGAGGAAAATTAGCATTCAATGAGAGGAACAAAGATGTCCTACGGCATATTTAAAATACCAGCAGGATAGTCTTCTACTGGATTTATTGAAAGATGAGTACCCAAACATCCCCAAATTGCTAGACAGGCTTGAAAATCTGTCTTTTTTTTTTTTTTTAATAAACCATTGTGTAAATTATGTATATTGCAGCTTCATGACAGTAGCAATGCACTAATATTAGTAAGCACTATAATTCTCAACTTTTGTTAAGTAAGAATAAAGGCACTGAATAAACCATGATGGGTTTAAAAACATGAATTCAAACAATCAGTAAGACCAGAAGCTCTGTAAGTGCCAAATTATTGTTGCAGGCGTATTCTTTTTATCTATGGGGCATGATTTCCAAGAAATGAGTGAAAAACGTAAACAATTCCAAGCATTTGTCCCTTTGGGCACAGGGTGTATTAAACATCAACAACAAAAATTACTTCATGGCCAGAAAATAATTGTTGGCCAGGGCATTTTAGGCAGAAGCCGGTAATGCCTGACTTGGTGAACAAGCAAGAAGAAAAAACTTGCCAATGGTTTTATCACCTAGTTCATGGAAGTTCTCCATTCACCTGAGTTTTAAAGTGAAGTCTCCTTCAAGTTTAAAGAAACAAACTGGAAACCTTTCTCTGTAGTAGAATTCAAAGCAGGAGACGGTTGTGGTAATTACTGGCAAGCAAATAGTAAATACTCTCAGAGGTGAAAACCACAGAGCTGGAAATCATGCCTCTCCTAAGCTGGGTCAGATCCTCTGCTTGATTACACTGCATGAATAAATTATTGGAAGACACAATTCAAGCTCTTTCTTCAGAAGTTAAAAAAAAAATTCCAAATTCTTTTTTTTTCTTTTGCAAAACAGGGCAGAAATATGCAGAAGAGCTCGGCAATATTAGTTTGCTTAGTTAGAGGTGTCCTTCTGAGTAATAAAGGTACAAACATCCCTTTGCTCCCACGCTAGATTGTAAGATTTGTAAGAATGTATAAGTTATTTAAGCATCTAAATCCCTTTTGTTTCCTGTGTCAGCTCTTTGATATTGTTTTGATCCCACAATAAAAAGTAAATCAGTGTATCAAATATAGACTGAGAATCTGTGCTGATAGGGTGAATGAAAATCAGCAGCACCCAGTCTTTTGTCGATATGGACATCAAATAACGGCACTAGGACTGTTTCATCTAAAACAAGAAGTACATTGGAATGCCATAAAAAATCAGGTTGTTTTTTCCTTAAAAATCTCCTGGAACCCAGCTGAGCAAATACTGTAACTTTTGGAGCTGCCTGCTGGCAATAGTAATTCTTCATGTTCCACCTCAAGTCCTCATTTGTCCCATTTCTGCTCTGATTACACACAAAAATAGCTGTGGCAGTGCCACAGGAAGGATCAAAGTCACAGCAGACTTCTTTGAGTTGTACCAGGTGTAGACCAAGACTATCAGAAACCACGAACATCGGGCAGCGTTGAGTGCAAAACCAGAAAGTGGCCGAGGCTTTTCAGTCTGTTGCAATCCTTGAAATTTTCCCAACAAAACACAATTTGCTGGACAAAGAGTCGTGTTGTAAAAAAATCTCCCTTGCCTTCTTTGGAAGCCTTTTCAGTCACCCCATCAGTTCCCTGGAAAGACCAGTTTTCAGCGTATTGCCATAGTTTGAGACATTACGTTGTATTGCTTATCTTCATCGTGCACAGTACCCATGGAGTTTGTATGTGACTGATTATTCTTGTAACCCGCTGGAATCAGAAGAGGAATTTTTCATGAAGCCAAGGATGCCATTCATCATCTTCCAGTGAGGTACTGTTTTCTCCCTCTACAGTCTTCCCTCTAAAAGAGTCTTCAGGAACAGAAGAGGCACTTCCCTTGGCATGCCCCTAGGAAACAGCTCCCTGGTATTTCGACAGAATCACAGACTATTGGAAGGGACCTCAAAGATTCCCTAGTTCCAACCCCCCCTGCCATGGGCAGGAACACCCTCCGCTAGACCAGGTTTCCCAAAGTCATTTTGTAAAGACTTCTAACACAAACATCAAGACAGCATGACCATTTGATTCTTCGTGTGCTTTGTAAACTATTAAAAAAAAAGATATTTTCTACTTAGGAAAGGCTTTTCTGTCTGCAGAAGGATTATATCAATCATTAAACTTTCTCACAAGTTCACATGTATGCTTGTCTTTTCCCACCTCTCTCAGCCTGTCTTCTAAAAGCCTCCAAAACCCATCAGCACCATGCCAGTGTCCCCTGAGCGACCTGCATCTACGCTACAGCCACACTTACTCTTCTGCTGAAAAACGTCCATAAACTTGTACTTTAGAATCCACTTAGTTCTGGTTGATTTAGCAACGGGTGCTTTTGTAACACAAATCTTTGTCCTGACCAGGGGGGTATTTTACCTCCCAGTTGGCTTCATTTGGATCTAGCGGTTAAATCTAACATTTTAGTAACAACACCAGCAGCGCACGACCTGCCCGGGTTCCCGGCTGCGGCATACATGTTACTTCTTACACTGCATCCTAACGAGTCGCATTTACAAACTGCTTCTCTGAAAAGCATGGTAAGAGTCATAAGCAAAGGAGAAGAGTAGGAGTAATTCCGCATTCAGATCTAAATTTGTGTCAAGTGTGGGATGAAGTTTAAAATAAGAAAAGATAATAGTTGGGGTTCTGGTTTTTTCTTTCCACCTCTTTGGAAAGTCACTTTTGATCATTCTTTTACCTACTTAAAAATGTAAATTCAAGTGATGGACCTTTGCTAAAGTGTTTCATGAGTTAAAATTAGCCTTGAAAGTTAGCAGGAGGTGTTACTTGCTCTGCATTTATTTTACGTTATTTTTTCATATCTGATCAGAAATGAGTAGCATGCAAATGTCTCTCTGTGGTTTAAACAAATAAGCCATGAAGCCTAAAAAAGGAAAGCAGTTGCTGCTTTCTGTGTACAACCACTGCTTTCAGGTGTCTCTTTTGTACCTGTTAATGCCTGTGACTATGGCTCCGTTTTTACTCAAAAATATTCTGCGTGGCTGGGGTAGGAGGGATCAAAGGAAGGGATTTTACTAGGTTGGTTTTCTCCTTGAAGGGAACTCCTGCAGTATCCCCACCCCAAAAATCAGCAAGGACCTGGCGAATGGCACAGGGATGAACTTTGTCTTTGCCTAGACAGGGAACGCGGAAGGTTTGTTATTCAGAATGTCAGTTGTTCCACAGTAGAAAGCTGTAAGGTTTCACACGCGGTGCCCATCCCTGAATTCCCCTGACAACGTCTGTTGTTTTACAGACGTCCTTCCTCCACGCTGCTCTCCACGCTGTTGCTGTGTGCAACACCCAGACAACAAGGGCAACACCTTAAAAGAAAATCTCTCTTCTGATTCAGAGCCACCCTTTTGGGTGCAAGAATTATCTCAGCCTTCACAGGACAGAATTTCTCTCCTCTGTGCAGCTCTTTAAGTCTGTAGACAGAACTTTCATTGGTGTGTTTTAATGCAAGCCAGAAGAAAACAATACCTTCATTATATTTTTCCTTTTCCTCTTTAGTGTTTTTTTTTTTTTTTTGTCAAATATGAGCTTTTGGATTTAATTTATCTTAGATCATTTTCAGTTAAGATGAGGCGCATGGCTTTAGCAAACTGTGAGCTCTCACCAGCATAGCTTTGCTGCTCCTGTTAGACATTTTCTTGGTCCTTGCTCTGCTAGAAGGTTTGATGCTTCCAGACTGGTGTTTTTCTCTCATGGTTTGTTAGTGAATCATAAAGGTCTTGTTCCACTGTATTCTGATCTATTTTATTTACTGATGACACATACTTCATGGCCCTCTAGTTTAGCTAAATTGTTTTTACGGAGAATAAATAAAGCAGAAACACAACTGGAGGATCAATGACCATTCTCTTTGTTTAAAATACATATATTTAGAGTTATTAGGCATTCTTTGCACTTTTAGAGGTCTCCAGAGATGGGGTCAGACATTTATACAATTAAGAGTTAAGCATTCTAAAATTCAGACCACTTTGTTCTTCATTTGTGATTGACCTGGCTTCTTATATTGCACTTCAGCCTTTGGTTTATGTATTTGGAAAGTGTTGGGTTACTGAGCTGCCTTTCTTTATAATACCATTAAAAGATCAAAATATATGGTAAATTTTAACTTTTTTAGAGAGGAAGAAGAGTTGAAGAAACCCATTGTGCTGAAGAGCAACACAATGCAGTCTAGCATAAGGAAACATGTCTTGGTTAAAAAATAAAATGTCAGGTTTCAGAGACACAAGGTGATTAATTTGACTGCGTTCTGGCTTCTTCTAGAAGAGCCTACCCCTTCCAACTTGAGGTTTCTAATTGCTGACGCAGTTAATAGTGAACTGATGGCTGCTGCAGGTGCAGAAAGACTGAAAGTGTAGAGGAGGTCTAGAGCTTGGACAAAGTCTTGCTTCTGACTTAAGAAAATAATAGTGAGAAACCTTGTAAAGAGCTCTCTGAAACACATGGATTATGAATACGCAGAAGAAGAAAGACCGGTTCACAACCCTCGTACAGTCCATCAGCCTCAAGTGGATTTACAAAGCGTGGCTGATGATAATCTGATTGGGGGCTGCCTGTTGTTCGAGGGAGCTGGGCAGAAGCCACCCCCCCCAGGCAGCATCTCCCGTAGAAGCATCTGTTTGGCTGAGCATCTTCTGGGTACCTGGGAAATGTACTGCCTTGTTGTCCAGACTTAAATTCTTTTTTATAAATATAGGTAAAAAATAAGTGTGTGATTCAGAGTTTGGCTTCAGCTGACCCATGGGTCGAGCTGCTGTTGTTTGTTGTTGTAATTTCTATAGTTACGGTGGAAGCACTCTGGGCATTTAGGTATTTTGAGTGCCGAAAGCCAGAAATAACTAGTTGGAATAAAAGTGTTAATAGTCTGATGTCTGTGCGTGAGTCATAGCCACAGTGGCCTTTGAGACAAAAGAGAGATTGCTCTGAGTGCAGCAGTGGAGAAAGCCCCTCCTCTGTGCAGCCTTACACGCTCCTTGCAGGTCAGATTTAAACTTCCTTACTCAGAGCACAAACAGCTCTTCTGTTTATACAGTCCAGGCTCCCACACCCCAAGATCCCTGTATCATAGGATGATAGGATCCTACAGGTTGGAAAAGACCTTTAAGACCATCCTGTCCAACCGTTAACCCAGCACTGCCAAATCCACCGCTAAACCATGTCCCTAAGCTCCACATCTACACTTCTTTTAAATACCTCCAGGGACGGTGACTCAACCACTTCCGAAGAAATACTTACAGGATCATTGCAAGGCTTGCAGAAGCAAACCCTGCCTCGCGTTTGCTCCCGAACCCCGGGGACGCTTCATCCCAGGCAGCTCCCAGACGGAGCGAGGTTAATGGTGCCTCCTGGTTTTGCATGGCCCACTTGCAAATCAGAATTAATGTGTATGGTTCAGTACCCAAGATTTCCACGTACCTCTCATGCACACGCTCATGTACTTGCCTCTCTGCGGTGCATGGCTTTTGCATTAGAAGAGGAAGTGTCCTCTCGGTTTCGTACTACACACAATGTGTATGTTTCAGGCACGTACCGTGAAAGAGCGTTTTTTCAGAAATAAAACCTTCACCGTCTTTGAAGTGAGAAGATGGTTAAATCGGAGCTCGTCACTTAATTGGAGTCAAGATTCTCACTTCATCTTCCCAGGCACTGCTTGGACTTTGGGCAGTAAAAATGACAGGGAAAACTTGGATGATAGCCTAAAAAAATGTGGGCTCAATTCCTTAAAGTATTTCAGTTTAAATGAAGTCAAAGACTACTCCTGAGCTTTGCTGTGAAGCGTGTGCTCAAGTACCTTCTGGAACCAGGATCTAAACTTGGAGGGCAAATTATTTGGTTATAAATGATTTGGTCTTTTTTTGGTACCCTCAGGAAACAGCCTGCAACAGAAGAGTTTCCGTCAGGTCGAATTTTGGAGGTTAAATACTGCATTTATTCTTTTGGACTTGAGAGACAGGGTCTCTTCTAATTGTGCTGAAGTCTCAGGATCTCAGTGCTCTAGGGTGTTTGTTTGTTTGCTCAGTGCTCAAACAACTCTTATCTCACATCACTTTTTGTGGGATTCAGTTAGCAAAACTAGTGGCTGTGAACTTCACACTTCTGCTTACAGCTCCTGCCACAATCGTTGCTCTGTAGATAGAGCAGATCGCGTTGAGTTGGTCGTCGTCGTGAAGATAGAGTGGCATTGCCGCGGCACAGCTTCCTGCTCTGTGGGCAAACCTGGAACTAGGTCAAACAATAAAGGCAAATAATTGTTGAAGTACTCGCAGATGTGTATCTGCAGGAATGGGACAGGGGGCTGGCAGCTCTGTAGCCAACCTGCAGACCATCTTTTGCAAAGAATTCCAGGAACTTCATGAGAATACACACAGAAATTCGGAATAATCAAACATTTTTGCTGACATGACGTTTGCCTGTTACCGTGAGCGAGCATCTCGATGTGGAAGGACTGCACCGTGCCGTCGTGTGGGACGCCTATCTGGGTTTGTGCCGTGGTGTACTGTGCCTATCTGCATTTGTGTCAGAGGCCCAAGAGCTCTGGATGGAAAAACAAACAAGCCTGGGATGCTCAGTGAAACCGTGCAGAGAAAGAGCTAAAATCTGAAGCAAGTCCGAGCACCAGGCCCTCTTCTGGGGCTTGGATTTTCTGGTACAACAGAGAACCAGCCTGCCAGCGGGCTGAGTTGCAGGGTGTTGCATGGGGGTTTTGGTGGTGTTTATTGTGGGGATTTGTTGTTGGTTTTGGTATGGTATGACTGCTCTCACACCTACACACTGAATTACGTTGTGCCTAGATAGATACCCTTGTCGCTGGCCTACTTTACACTTGCTCACCAAAGTGTGAACTATTACATATATGCTATGACCTGGTCTTTTCCATGAAAAAGTGATGCCAGGCACATTTGCATATTTGTTCTTAAATGAAATTCTAGATGTGCCTGAACTGTGACTCTAGTCACCAGCTCACAGTCTGCTACGAGTGAGAGCAGGGGGGGAACCCACGTGTACGAGAAGCTCAAAAGAATCTGTTACCACTACTAGGCCGATCACCTTGAGGATGTTTTCAGATATAGAGCATTAATTCGTGTAAAGCAGTGATATCACTGATTTTTGTAATAATTTAAGTAGACATTTTGGATACTTTTTCATTTATTTCCTTGAAATACACTTTCATTAGCTGCAGTGTAACGATTTACCACTAAATGGAGCTTTTAGAATAAATGCGGCACTTATTTTTGCTAGCAGGGATACTTTATATCTTCCCATAGATATCTAGGCATTTTTGTAGCTTAATATACAATTACTCGTGTTCTTTATGTTGTAATTTTGATATTAAAGAGGTACCATTGTGGAAAGCTTTCTTTCCCCCGGCAGGGATTTTTTTATGTGATTTGAAGCAAGCTGCATTTGAACGGAATCAGAATTCAGTAAAAAAGCACAAAAACATTTTAAAACTTTTTTAAAGTATTTTATATTAATTAATTATGTGAAAATACCTATAAATAAGCTAGGTGAGGGTTTTTTCTGTGTTAAATTTTTCACCCTATTTTGATTACTGTTCTCTGGGGTTTTTTGGTAAAAACATATTCAAATACAAAATTCCGGTTTCTTCGACACTATCAATTTAGAAAGCAGTAAGTGAAATACATGTAGGAGTGAGAACCTGAACGCACACTGCAGAGCTGCACAGGCCAGTACCGCTTCCTTCTGCTATTTAAGAGAACGGCTGTGCACTGAAGCTCAAAGGCGAGATGTTACCCTCCTTACCGTGTTATACAATTATGTTATAAATCACAAATGCTGTTACATATCGATAACACAGCTGAATTCCCTTGAAGCTGAAAACCTGTGGATGGTGACCCTGGATGGAAGTGTTCGGTATGTGGAACTTGCGCGTTAGCGCTTATTGGCAGCAGAAATGTGACTTGGCTTTGGGACAGCTCTGCTTTTGCTGGGCAGGAAGAGCCGAATCTTTTCTTTCTTACCCGCTGTGAAACACGCTCCTGATCAGAAACAGCACAGACACAACCTCCAGCTGCCGAGGTGGGGAGAGCTGCTGTCCCAATCCTGTCCAAGCAGGGAGGGCTGAGGCCGGCAGCAAATATCTGCAGAGAGATGACCTGGGAGGAGACAGGGCTCATAGCTGGGCTGGCCATGGCCTGAGTGTTCCCCAGGGCAGGGGAACCCCAGCTGGCACTGCTTGGAGTTGGTGGCCAGAGGAGTACAAAATTGCCTCTTTTCAGCCAAGGATCCTGCCCACCAGGTGATCCATGTTCAGTTGTTCAAATACCTGTAAAAGGCCAAGATCATTCCTTCTCCAGATTTTAAGAAAGAGTCAGAAGCAGCCAGTCTGCGGGAGAGTCACACAGGAAGACAGCATCACACAGGACTTGCACCTAGTGGTTTTGCCTACTGATGAGTAAAACACAAGAAACAACTAAAAGCTTGTTTTGACGAGCCTTTGTTTGAGAACGTTTCCTTAATTCTTTGGGAGCTCCCAACAGATCTGCTGAAGGACAAGAGACCATCCAGGTTAGGTCCTACCTTGCCTTTACCAGCGGTGGCACGGTGTGTCAAAGCTGGTGTGTGGAAGGACGGTAATGACAGCTCAAGTGCCAGACAGTTAGATCAAAGCTGTAACTATGGCTGAAGATGGAACATGTCTTGAGTGCGCAGGCTGGCTCTTACTTACCTGGGAGCAACTGGAGCTCTTGCAAGTGGCGTTACAAATTCCAGTACACTAGTTGTGACTGCGAGCTCCTTGGATCAAAACCCACCTATTTTGTTTTTAATATTTTTGTCTAGAGCAACAGGGTCATGGATGAAGGCCATCAAGGAGTGTTACACCACCATACCTGCATCTAGCCTGCTTTTGGATTCCCAGGGATGCAGGCGTTTGTCACACTGTAGGTATTAGCTTTTTTCATGGTAGGCAAGCGTCCAGTGCCTTTCTCCAGGTGTCCCCCCACCAGCCAGTGCCAGAGCTGTCAGCCTAGCGAAGGTGATGAGGCTCCTCTTCAGCCAAACAGTTGTGCTAAAAACATCTGACCCGGCAATGTCACTTCTAAGGGCTGCTAAAAGTCAGTTAAAGACATAACGAAAAAGATGCAGGAGGCTGTTAAAGATGCAGGGAAAGCAGAGCAGTCCTCCCTCACCTCAGCCTCGGCATCTGCCCAGCGTCGCTGACTGTGCTGGCTCCGGAGGCAGAGGAAAGCTGGAGGAGGAGGAGGGGGAAGCTTGCACAACTATTACTTGCTCTCATCATCCCAAAGGATCAATTTTCAGACCATTACCTACTTTCCCACACACGCAGACACACATACTTCACTGATCTGGGTAGGATTTATATGTTAGCATCGAAGGAATAGCTATCAGTACACAGACACCATTTGCTTCAGGGGTTGTTAGCGGTTCTCCAGTAATGGCTAATGCCGAAACCCAGAAGCAGCCCAGGCCCAGCTGTGCTACTGGGGACAACGTACAGTGCTATCAGCTTATTTTTCTCTAAGGCACATGTGGTGTCTCTGGCATCTTTAAATCTGTCTTCGGCTTAGTCACAGCGCAGAGGCTTTCTCCGTTCCTAAGCCAGCCCGACAGACACAGCTATCTAGCAAGCCAGACTAGCCCTCTCCAGCACAATCGCAGGAAGTTATTCCAAGCCTCAGACAAATCCCATTTCTATCTCTGGAAGAGTAAAAGGTCAAAAAACACCAGGCTGTAGCTCTGCCAGCAATAGCAGCCCTAGCCATTGCAGCGCCTCGGCGGGGCTGAGCGAAGGGGAGCGAGAGCCCAGCGGCTGCGTCCCACCGGGGCTCTGCCCTCCTGGCAGGCCTGGTGGCTCCTGCCCACACGTCTCCAGGAGGAGGTGGTGGTGCCTGGGGCTTGGAAAGGGCTTCACAGGCTGTGTCAGTCCGCGAGAAACCCCGTGAGAGGGAAGAAGGAAAGCATAACTAGCAGGTTCCCAAAGCAGACTTTCTCTGGGAGTCAGCAGAGTCCCCTGATCCCGCCTACCATATTGCTGTTGGCATCCAGCCACATCCCCATCCTCTCCCAGCAATAATTAATTAGCACAAGTCCTGATTAGCTTTTGCCCTCTGCTTACAGTGTACTGGCAAAACAGGAGGCTTCTAGGGCCCTCTGCAATTCTACAGCAGCAGCCAGGTGCTCCAGAGCCAGGTCCCTGAGCTGCCCTGGGCTGGCCATGCCCGCTGCACAGTGCTCTGGCCGCTTTGCTGCTGCAGTGGCTGCTCCTGCAGTCAAAGCAGGGACATGAGGCACAGCCTTTCATCATTCCTCACTGTCCTCATAGGATTTTAGTAACAGCCTCTTCCCTCCTGTTGCTTCGCTGGCTTGTCTGCTTGGCTTTAGCAAAGAAGATACCTCATAACAATGCGTACAGCGGCCAGCCCGTGGCCTGATGATTCAGAGCACGATGGGGCTGCTCCACCCATAGTAAAAACTTGGGTGTGATTTTGAGAAACCCTTGCCTGAGGAGCTGGGCGAACGGTTGTGCCGGCCGTGTCTCCCTCATGGCGGGGCAGGGGTTTGCTATCAGTGCTCTGTGGGTTGTTTTTGTGACCCGTCGGGGACAGAGCTGCTCCTCGCTGAGGTTCTTCCCACTGAGCTGAAGCGCCCAGTCCTGTCTCTGTGTGATCCCTGCAGCTCATGCTTTGTCCTTCTTCCTTCAGTTTTCCTGCTCCTCCCATTCCTGTCCTTCCAATTTTCTTCCCCATTTGGGGCTCCCCTACTCTCCCTTTGTGTCTGTCACTTTTAACTCTCCCTTCAAAAATGCTTATTTGTGCTTCACTTTTGCTTTGACTCTAGGACATAAACACTGTTGAAATGACCCCTGTTTAAACACAGCCCTCATCCCTTCTCCCATCACCACCTACAAGTGCCAACAGGCCTGTGATACCCACACGCTGTCACTCCTAAATCAGCCAGGCAGGAGTCTAAACGGCAGAACCAGGGCGCAAAACACTGTCTGCCAAAACAGATGTGGATTTGGGGCCTGTTAAAAAAGAGACCTGCCGTGACCTATAGCTCCGGTGTGCGCACGCAGAGCTATGGAGAACAGCACATAAAGCCAACGGTGGCCGAGGTCTGCACTGGTGCCCATACAGCCCTGAGCTGTGCTGTCCTTGCCGGTGCCGCACACGGTCACCGGCTGGCACCCAGGTACCTCGTTTGGCCTGGAAATGTGTTTTAATCACTTGCTGAAAACCTCGGAGCTCTGCTCCCCACCAGTGCTGGACAGGTCACTCTGCTCCAGGACACCGCACTCTTTGTGGAAAGGGCCGCATCGCTCTGCGCAGCTCCCAGGCACCGCGTTTCAAGCGACGGCAGCAACGGGGAAAGTCGTCATTGTTTTTCTCTGACATGCTGACCGCTGTGGGTTCAGCCTGGAGCTGAGGATGTTTCATATGGTTTCTTTGTTGTAAATCTGTCTCCACACCCTCAAAGACAAATGCTCGGAGCAGTGATTTCTTTGCCAGTGAGAAGGTACTGAATGTCAAGGATCTGCACGCTTTGAAGCAAGCTGAAAGCGAGTTGTTGGGCACAAAACCTTCAGCTGTTTAAATGTTCTGTGGCCGGGGCATCGCTGGTGGGAGGAGGAGGAGAATTCGGCCTTGGCTGTGGGGTGCAGTGCTCTCCACACAGGCAGGAGAGCCCTGTGGATTAACACGGCTTGCACATTCAGCTGATCAGGAAATGGTTGTACCTGTGGAGAATTTGGAGGTTTTAAGTATCTACTTGTGGTTTGAGCAGATCTCAGTGCATAAGGCTGTCCTGGCATTTCTGCTGTTAGTTCTTCTGTCCTCGTGGATCTCTCCTTTGGGATTAGAAGAAACAAAACCCACTTTAAAACTGAAAATGAGGTTACATGATTTCAAAAATCAGCAGAGGAACTCCAAGCCAGCCTGAATTTCACTTCAGCTCCTGTGTTGCAGTTCAAGTTGATGGCGTCATGTTAGCACATTCGTTTCCTTCTGAAGCATATGCAAGCACTGCAGACTATGCAGAGGACTGTACGCTTTCGATTTTGAAGATTTATGAAATTCAGACTGGGTGAGGTATGGTTTTAAGACCAATGAACAAACTCTTCCCATCAGAGGAAAGCAGAACGCAGACTTCGTGGTCATTACCAAGGTCAAGAGGGAGCCCTTCACCCCGACGCAGCACGTGGCCTCTCCAGCTGGTTGGGATTGTGTCGTCCCTGCAGCCTCACCACGGCTAGAGCCAGATGTGCTTCAGGTGGCCCAGATGTGCTTCAGATGGTCCCCCCATTCCAGGGTACAGGGAGAGCAAACATACAGATGTGTAGACCAGGGCACGTAGGTGGCCGTTGGTGGCACGTAGGTGGCCGTTACACAGAGCTGGTGGCACTGACCTGCCGTGCCTGGCTATGAGGGGCTGCCCAAGGTGCAGCAAGGACTAAGGCAGAGCAGCCTGGGCCTGAAGGATCCCTCATTTCTTTAGCAGCACACAGCTGGAGGGCACGGGGAAGGACCTCTCCCTGCAGGAGCATCCCGTTCACCTCTGGGGAGCACCGATGCCGTGAGTTTCTCCGATGCCTGCTCATTCAGCGCCAGCAGCACAGACAGCAGACATCTCCACACAGCAGCAGTCCAGTCTGGGCACCTTCTTCTCCTCCCCGGCCCTTTCCCTCGCTGCCTCCGGGGACCCATGGTGCTCCCGCCCTGACCGGGGCGTGCAGCGGGGAGGCAGCCGGCAGCATGCACGCAGAAAATGATGCAGTCATACCCTGCATCCACATCCTCACTGCTCCTTGGTGACCTCATTTTCTGGGTGTAGCTCAGAGCGCAAAACCCACAAAAAGCGGGGATAAGGAAGGGAGGAGAAGAGATAGAGAAGAAGTTGCAGAAAAGCAGAAATGAACACTGTAGTTTTGAAAATGACTGTGGAAAAACCCAGCTGGCTCATTATCCTCACTTTTGTAACAGTAACATCGATCCCATTTCACCATCCCACAAGCACATACTCTTCTGATAGTTTTACGGTTTGAAAAAGATTAAGATCCGGATAAGCTGCACAACACCACTGCCTTCAACTGCACTTACCAGTTTACATTTACTAAGAATCTGGCTTTTGCTGTTTCATAGATTAGTGTGCTGACAGGCTGAAAAATGATGGAAAGGGAGCTATTACCCTTCTCCCACATTGCTCATATTTAAGATATTGCTGAGCACATTAATTGCACGTTGTTCCCAATAGATCAAGCTGAACTTTCATTTCTGAAATCTGTTTTCACTCCCAAACTGTTCCACTATTCGTGGAGTTTGGCAGAGAGTTTTACTCCTGCTGTACTCGTGAAAAAAAAATCTGCGTTACAAAACACCGACAACTGGCCGAACGTAACCCCAAAGAGAAGGCACCTGCTCAGGAAAGCCTGCCCATCCTTTTGCATGCTGCAGCTTCACAGAGGACCCTGGACATTTTGGCCGTGGCTGAGGAGCCAGGCAGCGTGCGAGGGCAGGCTTGCCAGCTCCCTCCAGCCTGGGCTGCTTTGGGGCTCCAGTCTGTCACGACGCTGGTATCACAGAAGCGTCATCGTGCCACCAGCCACCTCAGAAGAAAAAAACTGCTCTGGAGGTGAATCCGTGGGGTTCTGCAGCAGTAAGTGCTTTTTTTCTTGCTGCCTGGGTTGTGCAGTGTTGTGGCCACCTGAAATCCAGGCTGTCCAGGCGAAGATGGTGTTTGGCAAGTACAGGGGATTTCCTAGGGAATAAATCATGGCACAGAGTTGTTTTTAATGCTGCCGTGATCAGCCCGTAAATACGAAGGGACACCAGAATTTGGAGCGTTAAGGATAAAGCGTGCAACGTGCCAAAGGTAATTGTTTTCCTTTTGCAGCCCGTTAGATGTTGAGGAAATGATTTAATATTTCTGAACACGATGTGATTTCATGGTTTGGTTCAGCAAGGGAAGTTTGAGAAGTCATGCAAATTAAGATAAACATTAAATATGCTGTTAGGACGTTATTTGCCAGGCTGAGTTTTTTGTACAGCAGGGCCATACAGGGCATGGCAGCCCAGGGCACGGAGATGCCTTCACATTGCGAGAAAAGCTGCAGCAGTAACGGGGAACTGAAAAAACCTAACGTACGTGCGAGCCACGATTGGAAAGATCAGTCCCAGGGGTGAAAAGAGAAAGGTCTGAGCGTTGTGCTCCACGGGCCGGTGTGAAGTAGGCAGAGCACGAAACGATACACTGAGAAAAAAAGCGCAGGTCTGCAGAATTTCACAGGCAGCATCCCACAGCGGAGCGGAGCAATGCACGGTTATCTCCTAAGCATGGGAAGTTTACATGACGAATGTTTGGAGACTCGAGCTGACTTTAACCAGCTGACTTGGTGAAACACACCTAGAAAGTGAAGGGCAGCAGCGCTCACGGGGTGTTAGTTCTTCAGCCCTTAGCTCTGAAAACACTGCTTTCTCAGAGGAGACTCAAGGCACAACGGTGACAAAAAAAATGTTCTGACAAGTCGGAGAGAATTCTTAAACAAAAGAAAACCTGGCACAGGGACCATGGTTTATATTTTTCCTAACATTTATGTATTTTAAAATAAAAAATGACAGGCAGTGGATGCTGTGTATTACGAGCCGTGAGTGATGACCACTTTTCCACAAACTAAGGAGAATGAGAAAATAGTTCTGAAAATGTTTAAAAACCAGCTCAGCCTCCTGTGAAGTGTAAAGCAGAGATTAATTTAAGACAGCTTTTAAAGAAGAAGAAAACCCAGTTCTGGAAACGTAACACTGCCTAGCAGAACACTTGAGGGTAAACCAGCGCAGTTTAGTTGATGAGAAGACAGCTGAAAACAACAGAGCTGCAATCAAAATAGATTTTTTAATTCCTTAGCATAGCTGGTTTTCTGATATTGTCCTTTGAAATGAGGAAATGGGTGTAAAACCAGCTTCTGAGCACTTCCAGCCTCCTTCGGTGTTGTTGAGGTTCAGCTCAACCCCCTCCAGGGCTATCGTGGGCCACCTAATATACCCCCCAGTAATATGCATTCAAATATACGTATATGCAATATAGGGACAGATTCCATCCAATGCATTTCAGCATGTGGTTTGGATTGTGTCATACCCACACTCTTAGTGTACTCTTTAATGCAATTATAATATTTACGAAATAGGTCTGACAAGTAACTGGTAGTTTATAATGCGGTTTGTTTTCTATAAACATTCAGTGAGGGAATCTGGCCGGTGATGTCTGGCTCCAGCTGAGCATCTGAATCACACAGCGCTGTTTCCAGTTTGAGACTGGAGAGACCCAACTTCTTGAATTGCATTTCTGCGATGGAAATACGGACCTTTCCAAATTCCAGCTTCTTTCGTCATAATTCATTTGCCGGTCGTATTCTGACAGCCCTCGCGACGTGCCAGACACGCTCTGCTCCTGCCGGAGGCCGGACAGCCTGCCCGCGGTGCCCAGCCTCGTGGGTACGTGCCCACTGAAGCCAGCGGCGCTGCTGGCAGCCGAAATGCATCGCTGGCTCTGCCCTAAGAGCCGGTCAGTGGTTGTGCTGCGTGCTGCCTGCCCCGTCCAGGCACGGCCAGGTTAACAGCTATGGGGGGAGCCTGCCTTCCCCCCAAAACAGGGTCTTTTGCCGTGCCTGAAGCCACAAGTTGATGTTTACCCTCTGGCTGGAGAAAATTCAGTGTTGAAGGCAGCCTGTGTGTAACCCACAAAAACCAGGCTAGACCCATGAAGGGCGAGTTCATCTTCTGCTGTGGTTGGTAGAAAGGCTCCTCGTCCGTCCAGAGGCAGGTTTATTTTATTCAGATGATTTCTTCACATCGTGTTTCCATTTTTGGGAATCTCTACATTTCTCAGAGCTTCCTGTCAAGAGGAGGACCTGGCCCCCTCAGAGCAAACGGGAGCTTTGCCATTTGCATCATGGAGTTTAAATGTCACCGCAGAGGCCGGGCGGTTCCCGTGGGACTGATTTCAAGCCAGTACGTAGATCCCAGCGGAGATCTTTGGAGTCTGTATAGCTAAGAGCATGCAGTGAAAGCAGTGCCCCCCCTCCGCATGCCTACATCCAGAGCTCATCTGCGTGCTAGATAATTGCTGTTATGATATTGGACCTATTTCTATTTTCCTTTCTATCTTTGTAAGTACATCCAGAAAGGTTGCATCTTCTTTTCAACAAATGTGACCTGTTCTCTGAGATGAGTCCTCCCGCACGTGTACGCCTCCTCCCTGTTTTTTCTGCCTGCCTCCTGCACACTTCCTTCTCCAGGCAATTTTAGGAGTAAAATGAAGCGCAAAGGTCAAAGCCTTCGCGGCATGTAGCCGTGAATTCAACAAGGGTATAACAGAGAGCAATTCAGATTTGGACAGAAGTGGATGTGGAGAGTACATCTTTCTACTCCTGCACGCACCAAGCTGGGAGATCAGCTGAGCTGCCGAGCAAAACCCTGAGCACAGGTTGATTTCCCCACGCCGAACCACATTGTTATGATCAGGCAAAAGTGTTACGGCGTAAACATTTGCGGCTTTTATTCTGATCCTGCGTGCTGCTCTGGTTTTCTTCATTAGATCAGACAGCGTGTTGTTGAAGGGTTTAGGTTTTTTTTTTAAAAAAAAAAAAATTAAAAAAAAAAAGCAGTGTTGTGGTCCCCTACTAAAGAGTCACTTTGCCCAATTTCCTGTTTATGTTCCTTCTCTTCGGAGCCGTCGCATCATGTGAGCACAGACAGTTATAGATAGACTGCGTGACTGTTGCTGACCTCACACCACATGTTCAGTTAACAAGGTGAAACAGCAAAATTTGTGCTGTTTGTGTAAAGAATACTGAGAAAACTGCCAGTTCCAAGTAAAACAGAGGGAGAGGGACTCCCGATAGCCCGAGGCAGGGCGCAATCTGCAGGCAGCTCTTTCTGGTCTTTAACTGCTTCGCACATCTGCGTTTACGTCGTGCATGCGAGTTGGAAGAAAAGGGATTAGCCCCGACTCTGTTTCTTTCCGTAGCGAAGCAGGTTTGGAGTCCTTCCATAAAAGCTATTAGTTTAGCAAATTTGCTCAAAATTTGTCCAAACCTCAGTCCCTTTGGTATATACATTTTCCTATACTCGCTTCCAGAAATGACTGAAAACTCCTGAGACTTAAACAGCCTCAGCCATGCAGCAGATGATCGTACCCAGCGTTTGTATTTCAGAACTGTTGTTCCTCAAACAACCTGGGGGGACTGAAAAGTGTCAAACGGCTTCGCAGCGCTGCCTGCCTGCCCTGCCCTGGGTTCCCAGGCCTTTTTACGCAAGTGGTCTTCATGGAGCAGTGGGAATCCCTGTCCTGGGGCATGCGGTGGGTTTCAGTGACAGTCTTCCCACTAACAGAAAACGGTTACGCTGTTAAATCCAGGAAGACGTGTGTCGGTATGTTAGTTTCTCCTTTCTCCCTGCTTTCAACTCGTTTCTGTAAAAAGCCCAATCCTGCATCCTTAGAAATCAGAATTTTATTTTCTAACTGACCAGAGGAGCGGCGCAAAGCCAGACCAGCAGTTTTCTGTCCATCTGCCACCTTAAACAGGCAAATAAGGATTTCAGATGGAGAAGCTGCACCCCAGGTTGGTCGAAGCCAAACGCGCAGACGTGCGCGCATACCCGTGGGCGTGTGGATAAGCATCCTGGGTATCAGGAACACAGAGTAACCTCAAAGGCAGGTGTATCCCTGTGGCAGGTGAATGAATCACCACATATGTGGCACGTAGTGAACGTGTACCAGTTGTCAAGCGCTTGAGGATTTAAAGGTGAAAAAAAGCACTCCAGAAATTTAAGCTGTGTTCAGGATGATAATAATAATGTCATTTTAGATACTGCACATAAACATGCTGTGAGGGAATATGGAACTAAAACTCTTGGCTAGCTGGTGAGGCTGTAAACATCCTCATGTAAAGAGTCTTGCCTGTAAGTCTTCACTGTCAGGGAGCTTAAATGCCTGAAAAAATGTAGCAGCAGTCAGAAGGTGTAATTTGGGGGTCATCTTAAAGGAATTAATGTTTTATTGTGCCTGCCCTCCAGAAGGAAAACGTGCCAGAGGAAAGGAGGGCTCTGGGCGGGAGGAGATCCTTCACCTCAGTGCTGTCTTCTGCTGCTGGGACCTCTACTCTGAGCTGCCACTTACTTTCCATCCCCATTAAAAGTGAAAAAACCAGACAAAATGAAACAGAGTATGCGGATGCTCATGATGCGAGGCAATGTCCACCGCTGGCCGCCCCAGCAGTTTGATACCTGCCACCCAGCATCACAGCTCCTCGGGCCACAGCACGCAGAGATCCAGGCGGGATGGGGTCCGCCTGCCTGCCCCGGGCAGGGGCAAGGCCAGCGGTCAGAACCAGCCTCTCTCCACCCTGGGCTTTTGTGCAGCCATCGCAGGGTTATTCTGAGGAGAGCTGGCAGCCGGGTGGTGGGTGGCCAGCCCGGGGCCGAGGCTGTACTGAGAGCGTTGTGGCTGCTGGGGCTCTGCCCCAGCTGGAGGCTTCCTGAGCTCCTGTGGGTCTCGCACCCCAGCTGGCTTTCTTTTCCTTTAGCTTGAGTTTTCATCGGTTCTCCAGATCCCTTCAGGCGCTGCTTTATCATGATGCCGAGTCACAAATATTTCGGTTGCTTCCTGAAAGCGCGTGAGACTACCTTTACCGTCTTGTTAGTCCCAAGGAAACGCAGCCAAGCGCCGTGGGGGAGGTACTTTATTTATTTATTAATACCAACTGTGTCTTTTTTACTGGCACCCTGCAGATGCTGTCGAGATTGCTGGCTGGCCCTGGTCGCTTGGTGCTCCTGACAAACCCTGCTCGGCCACAAGCCTCTCCCTGGGAGGTGGGGTGGCACGGCTCGGTGTCTGCCCTGTGGTGGCAGTTAGCTGTAATTTCATAATGACTGATCCTTGTGCTTTCTATAAATGAGCTCAGAGGGGCTGCCTGCACATATTTGCAGGGCAGCTGTTAACAAGAAAAGCTCCAAGCTTTCGGCACCGCTGCTGTCAAAATAGGAGGAAGAATAGAGAAGTCGCGCCCCGGGCTGACAGCGGGGAAGGTAGCTTATTTACTTCATGCCTGTGTCAGGATTTCGCTGTTAAATGAATCCACTGAAATAGGACTGCCATCCTGCCATCTCTTCTCCCGTGTTTTGTTGCTATGGATTTCAAGGTAAGGCTTTATCGGCCCGGAGGCATTTCCGTAGCCACGGGACACTAGGAAGCAGAGAAGCCTTGGTGGGGACAGTCCCGTCCTGCCTGCACCCGATGCCCCAGGGCAGGGCAGGCAGGCAGGCAGCGCTGTGAAGCCATTGGACACATTTCGGTCCCCCCAGGCCACGTGGAGCCATGGTGTTTTTCTGGTGTGGTAGGGTTTGTTACAAAGCCAGGGAATTCCTCCCTGCAGCAAGATCTCGTGGGGTGAGATGCCCCATCAGCATCTTCCCCTGCAAAGCTCAGGGACCATCCAGCAGGCATGACTGCGGCACCGGCATTTTTTTTCTGTGGGAGAGCCCCTTGAGATCCACCTGCCGGGAGCTGTGGGGAAGGTGAGGAGAGGACAGCAGTGCTGCTCCCCTTCGGCCAGCAGCATCTTGTCAAGAGATTCCTCCTCGGATGCAAGGGGATGCTCTGTCCACTTGCCAGTGTCCTCGGGGGAAACCTCTAATGAAAATGTGAGAAGGACAGTTCATGTTTCTTTGCTGCTCTTACTAAAGGACAGGGGACATGAGTGAAATGACACTTCTTTATCCAAGCATCTGCCTCCTTCCTCCCTCCCCAAAATGCCGTGGTGGTGTTGTTAATTTTATTTTTGGAACTTGCTTTCTTATCGCCCACAGGGTATTTAAGAATTTAGAACTCCCAAGTTTTTGGGTCGCTATAACTTTGACCCTTCATGCCCAAACAAACCCATTAGCTTTACAAAGAATCTGCGTGTTTATGAAATAGTAATGACTCATTCTGTTGCAGATGTTTGTGTATGTGAAGCACCATAAACATTATGGATTAGGAGGAGACCAGGCAACGGGAATGTGGGTAGGTTAGCAGGCAGCACACAGCTCTGGGACTTTTTCTCCTTCTTTTAGTGTGTGTAATTTTTCCTTCACAAACCACAAGCTTCTTTTTTGTGAGAAACAGAAACAAAGGAAACCTCTCTGCTTCTGCAGGACGTCATCTTAGATGCTTTATTACAAAGCTTTCGTTGCACTTACAGCGCAGGAAATTTTTTGGTTAGTGTTTTTAGTCAATTAATGTATCTGTATCACCTTGAAAGGACAAAGGTGTTTCCCCTTCCACTATGCACCCGTTGCATCTCCTCCGGTGAAGACTCGTGCTGACTTTCTTGAAACAAGGTTCATTTAGAGTCATACTGAAACTGCCGTAGTCAGAAAGACAAGTGACTCAATACATGACTCACGACTTAGCAGATGGAAAGACAGTGTTAGACTGTAATCTGTCCTGATTTCATTGTACAATGGTCCTGTGCACAGGATGAGCCAGACCATTTGTGCTGGTCTGCGTTGAGAGTGGTTTTGTATGGGAACACTGGTTAGCTCAGAGTTTTTTCCCACCGTAGCTGAGCCCTAACCTTGAAAAACCAGAGCTGTAGTGGGCATGAACAGCCAGGGGAAGGGAGAGCTGGTGCCTTTCCAGCACCCACGGGAACGTACCTCGGCTTCCAGGCACCCAGGCAGAGGGTAAAAAACTGCTGCAGACAATTTCTCCTTCTATTCTCTAGGTTAAATAGAATTACATGGCTGTGGAGGCAGAGGAAGGCCCTAAGGGAGGAGTATTCCTCTTTGAAATTGAGTATTTATTGATTTTTCTTTCCCTACCATAAACCATGAGTTTCAGCCTCTGACCAGTGAAGAAGTTTGTGATATCGGAGCAGAAACTGAGGGAACCCAGAGAGCAAAGGAGACAAAATCCAAGAGAAACGTTAGACCAGTGGGTGCTGGGCAATGGGCTCGGCTGCTTCCAGAGCCCTGCACGGGGACACACTGGAAGGGACAAGCAGGCAGCCTCATTAGGGAGGGGTTTACTATGCTGAGATGACGAGAGCTGCAGACCAACAGCCACAACTGAAATAGCAAAACCATACCTCCAGCTGGGAGGCAGGCTGGGTGGTTTGAGAGGTCTTCTTCACCTCAGATTTCTGTGACTGAGTTATCAAGCAGTGCAGGCTACCGAGCAGAAGGCGTGAGCCCTTCTGCAAGGGTCTCACAGTCCGAGGAGCACCAGCTGCACAGGGCCAGCCCTTTTCTCTTGAACGATTGGCACGAAGAGCTCCCAACAATCTCCCTGGCTCTCTGAACACCAGGATGCTTGCTGGGAGCTGCTCCTGACTTCGTCCCAAAGCACAGGTCCCTCTTGCAGGGACCATGCTCTGTAGTCCCAACACCTCCGGCTCTGCAGGCTGGGGAAGCTCTCTTAGATGGTCTTAACGGGCTTAGACATCGGCTGCTTACAAACCTGTCTAGATATGAATTTTAACTTCCTCTTTTAAGTAATTTATAGGAAATGTTATAAAGTTCCGCCTTTTTTTTTTTTTTCAAAAAAAAAAAAATTAAAAATTGTTCTTTAAAAAAAGCTTTGAAAACTTGTATCTCAAGTGCAGATGCTCCTGCGGGACTATTATCCTGCAGCTCGGCTAGTCTGCCAGCCCCAGGGATGCCTTGCAGCGCAAGGTGGCAGAGCCGCAGTGAGTAGCAGGAGGAGCACTGCGCACGCAGGCGCTGCCAGCGCTCAGCCAGCCGCCGAAGGGAAGCCACGCCGGACCCTTCCCTTGTGGGATTTGCTGCTTTCTCTTTCCAAGGGAGTTTACGAGATGAGAGCAATCCTAAAACGTTCCAACCTTCCCCAGTCTTCCCCATCACTGAGCTCTCAAACTCTTCTTTCAGTGTCAGACCTCCCCAGGGCGGGCCTGGGGACGAGGGCACGGCCTTTGCCCAGAGGCGCAGCTGCAAGGCCACCAGGCGGGCGAGGAGTCGGCACACATCCGCCGCGCGTTCTGCTCCTCCTCGCCATCCCCTCTGCTGCAGTCTGTCAAATGAAGATTATCCTCACGGGGGAGTTGTGAGCATTAGTTTAGCTGGTGAAGAATTTCCAGTTCGTTGGCTATTCCGTGTTTTGTTATTAAAACCAGAAAAAAATTCAAAACCTGCAGGACAAATTGTGTTTCAGGCCGATTTACCTCATTTAGCTTGCACGTGCTCTAATTCATTATTTAGCTCACAGGTACTGGATATTTTGTACATACAAACGAAAACACGGTCCTCAGGGAGAAGGTAAGCGACGCAGGTCCTAGGCTAAAGCTTTCAGGGCAGACGCTCGGCTCGCGTTCTGGCCTTGTTTAACAGCTAGCTGTGTTTTCAGCACGTAACAGGTTTGCTCGTGGCCTGTTTCAGCTGACATCGCCATGGCAGAGCAAACGTTTGCGCGTAATCGCAGCCCTTTTTAAACCTCACACCACTTATTCAGCAGAAGCAGAGACGTCAGATTGTGGAAGTAGCGATCGCTTTCTTAGAAACTCTACTGAAATGGAAACAGAGTTATCCCTCTCCCCTTCAGAAGTGGCTCTGGAATTCCCAAAGTGAAAAATTCAGCAGCAAGACGAAAACACTGATGGTTTGTGTTGCACAAAGCAACGTGCTGGCGTCCGACCAATGCTGCTGCAAATTCTTTCTTCATTTTGGCACCAAACTATTCCACTTACGAAGGGTAGATGAAAATTGTTCTAGATTTATGTTGGCTCTTGTCTGATTGTAGTTGTGCTTTTCTGATAAAGCTTTCTCTCTAATGCCAGCAAAGCTTTGGAGAACATGTAAACATATCATCATTGCATCATTCCTTCGTCAAGAAGGAACTAAATTCAAGCGGTCCCCAAATAAATGTAATAATTCTTCTGGATGTGTAGATCCTTTCCATAGTGTGTGTGAGGAGCCTAGGCTGAATCCCGGGAACTGGTTCCTGTTTAAGGATACAGGTTACTTCATCTCAGCCATGGGAGTGCCATCTTTGCCTATGCCACGGAATGGGGTCAGTCCTGTGTGTTGGCAATGACAAGCCTGTGAGTGTCTCAAAAACTCAGCGCATTGTACACTCTGAGTTGTAGCATAAGCAAAAATGTTTTGGAATACAACATTTTACAAGTAAAGGCACATCAGTGAATGTTTCAGAATGGAAATCAGCCGTTGAGGGGAGACAGTGATGGAACTGGATGTGTCAAATGGGAGGAGAGGTGCAGAAGGTGGTCCTTCAGCCCCACCCACGCAGGTAGCTATGTCAGCAGCCGATGCCACTTTCCTCCTGGAGAGAAAAATAAAAGGAGCCCAGGAAGGCGAGGTGCGAGTGCATTGTGTGTGTGGATGCGGTTTGATGGCACAACAAAACTGATGTTAACAGCAAGCACCCAGGGAAGAGCTGGTCCCGTCCCCTCCCACCCTCCTACCCCCCTCCTGGTGCTGGCCTGCCCGCGCCCAGGCAAGGCTGGGTACTGGGCACCGCGCTGGCAGTGCTCCCCATTTCCCGGTGTGGGATGAGGTGGTTTCTGCTGGTTTTGCTCCCTTTGGTGGCAGGCAAGGAGCAGCGCTAGCATAGGGCAGCAGGTGAGCTCACCAGGAGGTGCCACCAATCTCCCCATCGGCCCGGCTGCACCGTCACCCTGCGGCGCTGCCGCCCTGCCGCGGCACCCACGCTGATTTCTAAGGGCGTGAGTGCTTTAATGTCTGAGCCTGCAAGCGCTGGTGCACCCGCGCTGCTGACTCAGGCTGTGCCCGGTTAAAGGCTGCCATCCCTCGGCGCCTCTCCCCGCCTTCGGCTCCAGGTCCAGCGGCGGGTCGGTGGCATGGGCAGGGTATTTGCTCTTGTCGCTGCAGCTCACAGTGAGATACCACCATGGGTTTCAGAGCACATTAATATTTGGGGCAGCGAATGGCGGCAGCCAAGGGCGGTTAGCTTGTCCGGGCTTGTGGTATCACCAAAGGGCTGTTCCTCTGTCCCTCTCTGCCCCTGACCCTCCTGCATGTTTCCTACAGCTCATGTGTTACCCCCACAAGGAAAACCGACTGTTTTCAGCCGGACGGGGGCTGGCTGGCTGCACAGGCCTCCCCCCCCGAGCCTGGGGAAGACAGTGAGGGCGGCCGTGCAGGAGGGGGAGAGGGGAGGCCCACCCTTCCCAAGGGCAGTGCAGATTTGGGCAGCTATCTGGCACTGTTTCCCCTCAGCCCTGTTTTTGTGGCTGCCCAGCTACGATAGCCAGTGTTTTCTCACACAGCCTCGGCCCCGCTCTCCTCTCCCATCATAAACGGCACTGACGGGGCACCTCTCCGTCTCCAGCCTCGCAGCGTCAGGCAGGCGATAGGCCTGATCAGATTGCGTATCTGCGGAGAAACAGGTTATCAGGCGGCTAGTGCAGCAACTAAAGCCAGGAGAGCCACAGCCGCTCACACCGTGCCAAAGCCAGCCTTCGTCTCCGAACAGGGGCACCAGGAGCTTTTCCACAAAGCCCAGCTGCAGCTTTGTCTTTCCTCTCACTAGCTGCCCAGGTCGTGCTCAAACTACGGACCCCTTGAGACTCATGAAAGTTACAATGCTAAAGAAATGGGGACGGGTGTTAGGCCATCCTGCCCAAGCGTGCTGCGCTGGCCACCAGGCAGGTAGTCCTGAGCTGGCCCATCTTGGCTGCTGACGGCTGCATGAGTACCAGCTAGGCAGAGTGTCCCCAGCTGCTACCCATCCCACCCCATCCCACCCCCTCGGCTTGCTCGTGTGCAGGTGATTTCCACCCGATTGCCATCAGAAGGGGCCAAGCGTATTTAAGCTGCAGGGCTCCCAGCCTTTAGGAGGGGGGTGAGGTGTGGTTTTGTAGTCTGGTGGCTTCTTTCTCTTTCTGCTTTAGCAGCTTGCTTCCCCTTGGAGGTGAAGGAGCAGGTCCTGTTTGGATCTCCTGAAGCGTTTCTCTTTTGTTGTGTGGGGTGAGAATGTGTCAGGGGGTGTGACCTTTCTGTTCTGACATATCTGTGGGGTGTGCATCAGCCCTGAGCAGCACTTGGATTGTAGGTGGCAGAGATGTGGACTCTTTCTGGGACTCTACCTGTGAGATACCTGCTGGGCTGTTTTCCACTGTTGAAGCTTGCTAGTCAGCAAAGTGTTTTCCCCATTAAATGTTTTTCCCTTTGTTTCTATTTCATTTGGGGGGGTGAGTGGCCTTTTTTTCCCCTGACTCCCACAAAGTTAGACTTGTCTGATAGCTCAGTAATCTGTTATCTCTAGCTACTTTCAGCAGGGCCCAAATCACTTTTAAACCTCAACAGGTCACGAGGGCAAGACTTAATTTTCTTTGTGCCACACACTCTGCATGCCACCTTTGCTTCCTGCTTACCCCTGATGGGACCCTGTTGCGGAAAACCCCTCCTTCATACAGGCTGATATATGCTTGTTCAGCCTTCCAAGAGCTCCCCCTATGATCCTTCACTCTCTGGTCCCGTATATTAATTTTGAAGAATCTTGCTTTCAAAATAGATGGAGGTACTGACAGGCTGAACAGACTTAGTTCTAGGTAAATTTTGGGATGAATATTGACATACTGTGAAAACCTTGCTGTACTACAAGTCTCTTTTGAGTAGGAAAAAAAATAATGCTCCTTCTGGACGAATGATTATTGCTATTTTTTGTTGATCATTTTAACTATCACTGTGCCCATGGGAACTCTGTGCAGTCTGCAGTGCCTGTATTGATCCCAAAGTGTGCTGGTAAGGACTCTTACATCTCGGTGGAAAAGTCCTGAGCTGTTATTTAGCATCAAGGCCCAACGGTTGGCTGGCTTTAAACTGATAGGTCCGCTCAAAAAAAATGAGCGTGGTTTTTAACTCGAGCATAAGCATCACCCAGGTTTCTGCTGTTCTGTTTTGCAAAGAGCACTTGAATAAATGTCAGGCAGGGAGGTTGTTTTTCAGATGTTTCTTTAATGAATTTTTAACTCTTATGAAGGTGATTAAAACAGCCGGTGGCTGTACAGCCATCACAGGTACCTGAGTGGTGCTGAGTCCCTGCACCTTTCTCAGGCTGCCGTCAGCACTGGGGCAGCCGCAGCCTCTGTTTTGGCTGCTCCCAAGCAGCTGCCTGGGCCTTGCTGGTTTGTGCATGACTTTGTGGAACACAGTTCTTACGGAGTTTGGTAAGCAGGAATCTCCTAATGTCTTATTTCAGCTTTTCTTTGTGGAACAGAGCTCAGGGTGGGTTTCTTCTGGCCCTGGGAGTAAGCATGTTGGTGACAGCTGTAATCAACACAGATGCGCTTAGACTGTTGATGAACAAAAACAGCTGCTGGGGAAAAAAGGGAAAATACGTTATTTTGTTCCTAGAAACTTTCATATAGCTTTATAAAGTGATGATGCATCTTAGTCATGCCAGAACTTCGTTTAAGCCTGTACAGGACCCATACCTTCAATTACAAGGATATAGACATGGTGGTGTTGGGTTGATTGTTGAACTTGATGATCCCAGAGGTCTTCTCCAACCTTAAAGGTTCTATGATTCTATGGAAAGGCATCAGTGCTGATCAGGTTTGGTTTGACGGTCACTTGAAGCAGTGTCTGTGCAAACAGATGTCCTTCTCTAAGGTTTGGAAGTTTCCCCGTTTAACTTCTTATCACTACAACTCCCTTAAGGTTTGTTCTGGGCTTTCCGAAGTGGCAGCTCATTAACAGCTTTTTATTAGCACGGGAAACTGCACAGGTCATCTGCAGCCCTG
The DNA here is from genome assembly GCA_013399095.1 of Psophia crepitans. Taxonomy (NCBI): domain Eukaryota; kingdom Metazoa; phylum Chordata; class Aves; order Gruiformes; family Psophiidae; genus Psophia; species Psophia crepitans. The sequence continues at coordinate 333,303 of VWZZ01007084.1, read as the reverse complement.
GGCTTCGCTGGGCAAAAGGGGTTGCCAGATATTGGCTCATGTACTGCAACACAGGGTGCAGTCCTAGGTGTTTTCATTTCACAAAGACAAATGCGTTGTCCTCATAGATGAGACGATGAAGTATCGGATCGTTTCAATTGCGCTGTGCTGGCAGGCTGAGGGCGAGAGGAGAAAGCTTGTTCCTCTTGACCTCCAAAGGGACAACCCTCAGCCTTTTTCCTCAACCAGAATGCAACCTGATCGCAAGCACCTCAAACCCAAGTCACAATTTGGGCAGCTTATCAAAACAGCTATAAAACCTAAAAGACAATAAGCATCTGTGGGTGGACTGATATAGTCCGTGGTTGGCACTCAAAGGTGTTTGTGCCGTTTGCAGGCATGGCGGAAGCGCTGGTTCGTGCTGCGCAGAGGCCGCATGAGCGGGAACCCGGATGTGCTGGAGTACTACAGGAACAACCACTCCAAAAAGCCCATTCGGATCATCGACCTGAACGAGTGCGAAGTGCTGAAGCACTCGGGGCCCAACTTCATCAAGAAGGAATTTCAGAACAACTTCGTCTTCATTGTGAGAACCACTTACCGCACCTTCTATCTGGTAGCCAAAACTGAGGAGGAGATGCAGATCTGGGTGCACAACATCAGCCAGATCTGTAACTTCGGACATCTAGAAGATGGCACAGGTAGGATCCTGCTTATGCTCATCTTGGGGGTCAGGAGGATGGTCCGTGTCTGGGCTCCTCGGCAGAAGCACCCGGGGTGAGAGGGAGCAGGGACCTGGCTGCTTGGGCTGGGCGGGTGGTGTGGGAATTTTTCCTACAGCTCCACACAACACTTAGACACTGCTGCACCCCGATTTGAAAGTTATCAGGGTAGAAATAATAGCTGGCTGCTTGGTCTCACTTCCATGAAGCGATTCCTGCTAGAATAAACAGCAAATCCTTAATAAGAAAAGGTACTGTTTATGTGAAAAGCTGACTGACTGTTATCTTCTGGGGCCAGTTATTTCATTACATGTCCCATATTTATTTAGTTTGGCTTAATGTAAGACACCTGTTCCAGGAAAGTGTCCTGCAAAACTGGCGTTTTCTCAGGCTTTGCTGGATGTGGAATGCGCACAGCCTTGGGTGTATATGCACGTACATAAATCAGTGACAAAAATACTGAGCTGTCTTCATCTGCTAATGAGAAGAAAAATAAAGAAAAGGCAGAAGATAGGAGAGCGTTAGAAGTGTGTGTCTAGACTTCAGAGATGGTCCTGCCAGTGCAGCATTAGTTTTGCCAGGACCTACACCTGCATATGCTCAGTAGGGTGGATTTCTTGGAAAGCTTCCAAGAATTAACCACTCCAGGATGGATGTAGCCAGTAATTAAAGTCGGGACCTGTATCATCATTAACTTACCTTTCAAATGAGACAATCGGGATCAGATAACAGCAATCTGTCTTTCCCTTGACATTTCCAAGGGGCAGATACAGCAGCAATTTGAGAGCTTCATAGGAAGTGAGTCAGAATGAAGTCCTTTGCTCTGATAAAAGGCAGTGCAAAAGCAGAAAAGGGTGGTGATGGAGGGACTCGATCCCAAAGACAGTAATATGTTTGGGGGTACCATTGTGTGGCCAGGTACATCATCCTGCCACGGTCCCTGTGCTGCTAGCGGTGTCTGCCGTGTAGCCACAGCGTCACCTCGTACCTTGAAAGGAAATTAAAGGCTGTGGTAAGGTGTCTTTCTTTAATCTATCCTGGTTCTTGGCTGTCTTTAATCTTCTCTTCAGTAGTTTCTTCTGAGGGGAAATGGGAGTGGAAAGAGCACTGCGGTGGTCCTGTTACAAATGCAATGTCTGCTCCCTTCCTTTGCGCTTTAGAGACCACCAGGAAAATGTGCTGGTGTTTCTTTATGTGCCTGTGGATGCAACTTGTGAACCAGAGCTGGTAGCTTTGGGGGATTGGAGTCAACAGCCCTTTGGAGCCTGGGTGTAATTAGGGATGTTCAGTAACCCCCTGCCTGCTGATCTGCCCTTATTGACACCGAGAGGTTGCTCTTGCGTTGCTGCTTCTGGTGCGGTAGCATTTTAGATACTCTGAAATGAAGGTAAGTCTTTCCATGCAAAACAGAAAAGAGAAATAATTTGTCTCGAATGTGTATGTAGACTTCTGCTGGCACTGTGCTGAGGATGTGCACAGGGAAATGAGATCTGTGGCAGAGGAGGTAATGCAGCAGCTGTCCCCAGGGCAGATGCATTCATACTGGGAAATGTCTGTTCTGTTATGCTGGTGCAGCACAGCATTGCTTGTGAGACTCGCACACGGGCAGCACTCCGAGTATTACAGAGTGGTATTTCTCTCCCAGCAAAGACTGCCAGCGTAGGCACTGGTGGACGAGAAGTGACAGCTCTCGGTGCGGCAGTTGGGAAAGCTGACATCCCAGCTTTCTGCTCTGCTCAAGGTGGATTGATCCCCCAAGAAATTCAACAGTGCAGAGCATTTGTCTTGCTTCAGTATAAGGTCTGGCACCTGAACTTACAGCCCTCATCACAGACTACATAAGCTAAGCTTCCAGACATGCACTTATCCTATCTCTAATGGTAAATAGCTCATAGGATCTTCTATTTATTCTGCAGTTCATGCTGGTCAGGTCTGGAGTGTATTCAGGTCAGGCTGCAGGGCACGTTCAGATCTTCTGATTTAAATCTGCTCGGTTTCACAGGTTCCACATAACATTTCAAACAGTTGCTAATTGCTTCAGCTTTTTGGAAGCATGTAAATCCCCCAAGAGCCTGTAGGTTTAAACAAATTACCCTTTAAATTAACATAAGAAGAGAAAAGCTCTATTAAATGCCATATGCATTTTTACCTTGAATGCTGCTCTGTTAAAAAAATAATAGTCCCTGAAATGAATCATCGAGAGAGACACATCAATCGCCGGGAACTTTAAGTGTATTAAATTGAATCTCAAAACCAATATTATATTGTGAAATCAATCATTCTTAATCCTTGCATCTCTGAAAATTTGCTGTGACTTTGAGGCCAAAACCAAATCTGCTTTTCTTTCTCTGCTTAATGCACAGAAAGTGCAGCCACGGGTTTATACAGTGACTCAGCTGTAAACTCTGTCCCACTGTTCCCAGTTAGTCCCTTCCAGGAGCGAAGAAGCTGGATGCACAGCCAGGTCCTAGCCGCCAGCGGCCTCCGGGCTGACGTGTAAGCAGCCAGACGCAGACCAAAGTTAGCGAAACCCCGGCTAGCCCCGCGACAACAGCTTTTTAGTCAACAAAAGGGGGTGGCTGAGAGACGGAGGCGAAGCGCAAGCTCCAGGCAGATGTCAGGAAGCACCTGGGAGGGTGGCTGTTGGGAAGGACCTGCCAGCAGCGACCATTGTGCTGTGACACTCGACTGCCACAGACTGTGCTGCTGGCTGGGCTGAAAATGATGGGGGGGCTGGCACCTTCTGGGGAGCCAGCTGGAGGAGAAAGGCCTCCCTCCTATTTTCCTACCATTGCTGTGTAAGATCTTGCTTCCACCTCTGGTGAAGTCTCCCAGTGGAGCAGTCACCCCTCAATCCCATGGGACCCGTGGCCACGCAGCGGGTTGAGAGGAGGCATGGGCCAAGTGGCTGGGCAGGGGATGAAATGAGGTGGCTATGGGACATCACGGGCACACTCCAGCCCATGTGGAAGCTGGAACCATGATTGACACAATGAAATATGCAGCTTTCCATTGGAGAAACTGCTGTGAAAGTTGTTCAGCCGTTTTCATGAGGAAGCGTTACTGTTGAAGATGGTAGCTGTGCGCTGAATGCCCCCCCAGGCCATCCTTGGTAGGCAGCTCCTCAGCCCAAGAAGGACCTTTTGTCTTGGGTTCCCTCTTTACTTCTTCCACAAGCTCCAGGTACTGTTCAATGTGCCATGTAAAAGCCTTGCTCCATCTGGATGCAGCTCTCACCCAGAGGTCCCTGCTCCCCTGTTGCTCTACTCTCTCCCACAGCACCCAGGGCCACAGTGGAGCCTGATGTCCCTGGGGAGGTCCCCTCGCTCATGCCCTCTCCGCACAGTGCATGGACCAGGGTGCTGGCAGGGTCACCCTAAGTGACAGGTTACCCTTGGGACCCTCTTGGCTGCTGGCGTTTGGATTAGAGCATTTGTGATCCTCCACTTCTCCCTTGCCTCTGGTTGCCTTGGTGTTCGCACACATCCTCACCCCATGCTGGCACCTTCTCCCTTTCTGCCTGCCCCTCTAATGGTTTCTTTGCCTCCTTAAATGTCTCCCTTCTTTTCCCTTTTGCCAACGTGCACAGACCCTGCCGTGGCGTGGGGATGCTTTGATTCTCCAGGGCCTTGCTGCAGCCACACTGGGGAGCATCTCACCCAGCCAGGGCAGTATGCTGGGAGCAGGTGGACCTAGGAGCACCGCACTGAGGGGCTGCCTGGAGGGACTGTGTTCTGCTTGCAGAGGCGCTTTCTCCTGAGCGTCTTCACTTTATTTCCCCTCTCTGTTCCCATACAAAGCGGGGCAGGCAGCATCACCGCAGGCTTCCTCAAGGCAGCACATGCACAGCAGTTCAGGGGAGGTGTGATGGCTTCTCCCAGCCCATGCTGGAGGGCAGGCACTGGGGCTACTCCCTTCTTAATGGGAGGAAATCCCTTCTCAGCTGCATGTACTCAAGGCTGTTCTTTAATGTCAGGCTCTGGTTCCTGGCCAGGACGGGTGGGTGGCATTTCTACCTCCTTGGTATAGCCTTGCAGCCTGGTGGGGGGCTGCTGTGAGCAGGACCCCCCATTCCACAGCATCCCTGCACTGCTGTTGCAGCGCAACAGTTTTTGGGAGTGAGCTGGGGTCTGTAGCAGGAGGGTGAAGCCCTCTGTTCCTCCAAGCAATGACCCTGCATTGACAGGGAAAGTCACCACAGGATGCTCCACACTTTCCATAGTGAATTTCCCCATTGACGCAGGGCAGAGATTTTTTTGGGTTAGTACCGACCGAAGCAGTTATTTTGGCAGCCAAAGCTGCCCACTGTCTCTCTGGCACAGGGGAGGGCAGGCACCAAACCTGCTCTCTGCTGCCTTGTTGTTGAAAATGGCCATGCATAATTTATTCTACCCAGCTGCTGCTGCAGTACAACTGTAATGCATGCTGATTCTGTTACCAGCAGAGCTGGCAGGGACGGGGCCAGTCTGTTAGGAGCTGGCTACAGGTCCCTGAGCCTCTGAAGGTTAGAAAAGGGCAGGTCTGCGCTGTCCCCATCGCTCCCTCCTGCTTGCGACGGCTGCCATGTGGTCTGCAGCTCACAGCCTTTCCTGATGGGATAATCCGTCGCTAAACCCTGTGAGTACCAGATGGAGTTCAGGCCTGTTCGTTCTCTGCGTTAATAATCCCGAATGTCATTCCTTTCTCTCTCTTATGCATTGCGGTGGGCTTTAGTTGTTGGGTTTAAAAAAAAATAAAAATGTGGTCAGATGGTGATGTGAACATGCTTTTCCGAGATCCCTGTGGAGTTAGTCCTGTGCATATTTGATCATCCTCAGCTCGCAAGACAGCTCTCAGAGTCCAAGGTTTGAAAGTGGAGTTAGCATCTGAGCCAGCACAACGAACAAGAGAACAGTTATTTTTCAGAAGGGAAGGCTGCAGCCTGCAGCTCTGCTTCGCAAATGTGAAACCCCGTAAAAGCCATTCCTTCCAGATGCTCACTGCCGAAATCCCGCTGCACTAAGCACCTGCTCAGAGTTAAGCAAATGCTTTGCTTAAGCTGGAATTTAAGGACGTGCTTATGTGCTTTGCTGACCTGGGGCCCTCCACTACACCAGACCTCCAAAGCTCACAGGAGGAAGCAGAAGTGACCCAATACTCGTAGGTGGGAAGGGAAGAGGTGGGTCCTTCCCCAGATTAAAGGGATGAGGAGTGGGGTAGTGCAGGGAGAAAAGATCAGCTGTTTTACGCTTCTGACTGAGAGCAGGTGGATGATGGGGTGAAGCTGGCTGTGGCTGGTGTGGAAGCCTGGATCGCTGCAGGGGTTTGTGTTTGATGTTGCTGTCTAACCACCCAAGCTTTGGCAGCCTTTTCCTTTCCTCCTGACCTGCTGGCATATATACCTAGCACCTCCCAGGGTTGAGAAGTGACTATAACAACCCAGTACAGCGCCAAGGCTTGTGGCTGTGTTGAGCTGAGGACTAGACAGAACCTACCAGAGGATCTCAGGACCTCACTGCACAGTTCAGGATCTGGCCTGCAGCATTTCCAGCAAATTCTGGGTATCGGTGTTAAATCCACCTTCTTGCCACACTTTGAAGGCATGTTTATGCCTGATTTGGTTTTATCAGTAGTAGCTGATTTCTTGTGTTTGTTTGCTATGGCGTTTTTCATTTTGAAGAAGGGTTTTGCAGCTCTGACTCAGGCAGCGTGGGTGCTTCAGCCAGAGATGGGTACCCGTTGCCGAGCCCCGCAGGTGTCGGGGACAGCTGGGGTGCCCAGCAAGCACCGCCTGGTCCCTGCGCCGCCCTGGTGAGAAACTGCCACGCGGCAACCCGAAACTTCATTAGGTAAAACGTAATTCTGCAATTGAGGGTTTGTGTTCCTGGTGCTGCTGCCTGAGCTTGCTGCCAGGAGCAGATGTCTTTGGGGCAGCTGCCCGTGGTGGGAGGTCCGGCTTGCAATGAGGACTTCTGAGTCAAAATGCACCAAAAACTGGGCCAGAGACTGTGCTTAGCCTTACCAGTGTATGGCTCAGCCATCACTTCATCCCTCCTGCCCAGTGTCTCCAGCTTTCTAGCAGGGGTGGAGGCTGGGAAAGCAGCAGAACCAGCCTTGTCTCTACTGCCTGGCAATGCTTGGGTTGGGTTGAAGGTGGCCTTGGTGGTTGGAGGTGAACCCAGAGCCCAGCAGGTGGCCAGCTCTGTGCAGCTTAGGCCAACCCCACTGCCTGCAGCCCAAACCTGCTCCTCTTCTCACTGCCACCCCCTCTGTGCCAGGGGGACTGCAGTGTTATGCCCAGGGAAGGTGTTTCTGAGCACAGGCTCCCCTGTGCCCTCCAGAAAAGGAGCGTTCCTTTTCTCAGCAGAGCCAGCAAGGCAGTAACAGCGACACCACAGCTCTCATGGCTTTGATGTCCGCCTTAGAGGGGCAAAAGGAGTTTACAGACAAGTTCTGCTGCTCTATGAGCTGCAAAGCTCAGTTTTTCCACTGAGATCTAGAAAGTGGGAAGAAATCAATCCCTTTCCTTGTCATTAGTGCTGGAAGTTAGTAATTATTTGTGTTAGGTCTTAAAAAATACTCGATAAGACAGACTGCTCTGCCCCAGCGCTTTCCTCCGCAGAGGCTGTCTGCAGGAGGGATGCTACAGCCCTGCAGGAGTGGGGGACTGCAGAGCAAGGGGGGGTCCGCACCTCCTGCAGCCCCTTGATCTGGCAGCTGGCTTGCCCAGCCTGGGCAGTGGGAGCAGCTGCAAAATCAGGCTGCCCTCTCCCCAGAATCAGGTTTTGCCTTGACCCACTGCTGCTCCGGGGTAAAGCATCCCTGGTGCAGAAGGCCAGGAGAGGCAGCGGGCCAGGCTGAGTCAGAGCTGTCCCTCAAGGCCATCCATTCCCGTTGCAGGTTCGGTGGAGAGCCTGTCTCACACAACCTCGTCCCCGCAGCCATCGCCAGCCGCCTCCACCCACGCCTCCCGCATCGCCGACCCCTCCTTCTCAGTCGACCATGCTGCTGCGGACGTGTCTGCGGCAGAGGAGACTCCCAGCGAGTCAGAGTCGGTCTTCCTCCCCGACTACCTCTTCCTCTCCAACTGCGAGTCGGGCAAGCTCAGCCACAACAGGTAGGTCTGGGGTCTGCCAGATGCCTTGGGCTGGAGGCACCATCTGCCTGCCCTGGGAAACTGGGGTGAACTGGTCCTTGAGCCCTGCCGCTCAGGGTAGGCTCCCACGCACAATGGGGGACTGTCAGCCTAATTCAATTTACAGGGGGCTTTTCATTGCGCAGATTATTGGTCAGGCATCATATGTTGGTCCTGTCCCTTTCCAAGGTGGGTGGCTGGGGACCTCACATACGGCCTCCCTCCAGATGCCCTTCCTGCCTGCTGCTGCCCAAGATGCTCCACAAAGTGCCCCAGTCCACCTCGGGAGAGACCTTCCACAGGCACAGGGCAGGGATGGATTTTGTGCCAACTGTGGGGTGGTTTGGTCTTTTTTTGCTGTGAGCTTGCTTGGTTGCAACCAGATGAGAAGGAAAGCACAGGTCCTGACCTCTGTCTCTGTGCAGGTGTGACAGCTGGTCGAATTCGGACAGATCTCTGGAGCAAACCTCATCAGACGATGTTTTTGTCGACTCCTTGCAGTCCCAACCCTCCTTGTACCTTGTGCAGCTGTCCAGCACTGGCGCTGTGCACCAGGACGGGGCTCCACTGGCAAATCCCAGCACCGTGTCCAGGAACATAGACATTAGCGGGTCACCCAGTGACTTTTCCTCCTCTTCTCCACTGCTGGGGACGCCGCTGACACCAACCTTTCAGATTGACAAGAGCCAAAACGCGCTGCCCTACGGCGTAACCCAGCTGGACATCCTGTCCAACACACCCCCACCACGGCCGCCGAAGCCAACCCACTTCTCAGACAGGAGAGGGGATGAGGTGGGCGGTGGGCCCCTCCAGAACGGGCACGCAGGGATCAGCCGGGCTCAGGTCGCTCTGGTGCCCAGGAGGATCTCCTTGTCCAGCTTAGACAACGTGAGGAACTGGAAAGGTGAGTGCACTTCTGAGAGCCACGGAGGCAGGACTGGTGTGAGGGCTGGAGCTGCCCACAAGCACAACGTGGGCACCCACCTCTATCTGTGCCTCCCTGCGGAATCACACACCACCCAAAGCAACCCGAAATGCTTGTTTCAAACTAGTTATGAGCAGGATTCGGACCTGTCCCTCACATTCAGCTCCTGCTCTGTAGAAGGCCCTCAGTGTGCACACATGGGCAGCGCTTTGGCTGTGATCTCTTCAGGGGGCCTCAGAACTGGCGAGTTTTTCATGCCCCCTCCCTCTCCAAACAAGAAAGCAGTAGAAAAACAAAAAGGAAAAGCCAGCCACCGCATGAACAGAGTTTGGCATTGCCCGATGCAGGTGAAAACGCGGGCGTGCACGTAGGCTGGGTAGCTGTGCTACCTTTCCATAGCCAGACCTTTCCATAGCAGCAGTGTGTCTCTTTGCAGCTTAAAGAACAGGAAGCCAGGGAGACGCTGGGGATGGGATGTAATCCCGGTTGAACCAGGGTCTCTGTGTCCTTGAGCAAATCCCACTGTCCTTGCGCTTCAGTCAGGGTAGCCTGAAAACCCGCTGCACAGCGAGGCTCTGCTGCAAAGCAAGCTCTGCCCTGAGCTGAGGGGACTTTTCCACTTGTTCTCGAAACACCATCATTGCAAACAAAAATAACAGTCAGAAACCAGGACACAGAGGTGTCAAAAAGCAGCGTATGCAGTATGAGAGCGCTTTATTTTCTGGAGCTGGAGAACAGAGGAAGGCAGCTGGAATACCTGGCTGGAAATCATCAAAAATTTTGCAGTGTTGTGTCACTTTGGATGAGGAAGAACATGCAGGTTTTTAAGGACAGGCGTCCTTTAGACTCCCGTAGCTTGAGTGACCCACAGTCTTCAGGGCTGTTAGATCGTGCTCTTAAAGCTCAGACGCTAAAGCGAGGAGACCTGTGTTCAGCCTGTTTATCAGGGTACAAACAATTCTTGGAAGGTTTCTGGAGAAACACCCATCAGCGGAATTGATAATCCTTAATTATCAGTTACATTTGGCTGCGCTCTGAAAGATGCTGCTCTTGCTTCCGCACGTGTGCCGCTCTAACACTGCCGGAGCGCTTGAGATGTTAATGTTCCTCCAACCCAATTTATGCCAATGTTTTTAAGAGGATTAAGTGGCCAAATGTCATGTTCTGCTGCTGTGCTGCAAGGTCATCTCTGCCTGACAGGGGGCAGCAATGAATTAATAAGTGCTGCTATTTTTTCTTACCCTAAGTGAAGCTGAAACTATTTGAAAGGTTGAACTCGGAATTAAAATGTGTTTAACAAGAAAGATCAGAAAAAGGAAGAGCGAGAAAGCAGCTGTTCCTCACCAGCTCCCAGAGTGAACCTGCTCGAGTTATTTACTTCATTTTTTGCCCTTGGCAACCTGTAAAAGCTGAAGAGCTGTAATTAACCCAGCGCAGAGTCAGCGTGTGCTGGTTGCAGTGCGATGAAGGGGGTTGAGCTGTACGTGTGTGAGGCACCTGTATCCTGGGACCTGCCGGAGCGTTGTGCCTGAATGTCTCTTTGCCAAAGTAATAAGTAAATGTAGCTGTCCCAGGACAGCGACTGTGTCTCTCTGAATATGCATCCGTGCTAACAGCATTGCTTTGTTCTTGTTTAGCGCTTTTGCCTTTTATGCTGACACCACCACAAAGACCCCCAGTCGCGGTGCAGCATCCACATCCCCACCATAAGAGCAGGGACTGGATTGACATGGTTGCGGGGTTTTAAGGCGTTCCCACAGAAAATTATTTTCCAGAAAAGGCTTGTAGTTGTAAGCATCTCCCACTGCTGATTTCTGTGTGCCAAACTCGGGGGTTTTTTTGCCTTTTGCTTCAAAAATAAAATTGGCCTACACCAAGACCACTGCCAGCCTGCACAAGGGGACACTGATGTGTTATCTTTTCTCCAGTTGTTTGCTCCCCACCAGCTTCAGCCACTTGCACCACATCAGTGTTTCTGGGTAACAAAGAGAAGAATTTCTCTCTTACCATGAAGTTCCCCCGTGCACCCCATGTACAATAACACATGCTTCCCCAGCACCTTACATACGAGGCTCCTAAATAACGTTCCAAACAGTAGGGGATTAATATTCCCTTTTCATATAATTTCCCCACTTTGACAGATGGGGGAACAGAATGGGACTAGGGAAGGAGCTGGGTTTCAATTTTGCTTGGTTGGTTGCTTGCTCACCACACCAGTGCTTCTCCCAACTGCTTGTGTTGCAGGAAGCATGAGTTACAGCTGGATTATACTTGAACGTGTTCCTTGGTTTCACCATACTTAAAATAGATGTAATAGCTCTTGAAATGCTACTAAGTTGGTTCTGGTCTTAAGTGTCATTGGATTTCCTTATTTAGGATAAATACTAGGAGCTATGGAATCTTTATAAAGCTCTAATTATATTAGAGCCGTATGCTTTACTCCAGAATTATCTCTGTAAGGTTGTGCTGCCTTATCACATTTTTAATCACTTTTTTCCTTGCAGCAGACATGGAAGGCAGTTCCTTAAGAAGTCGGGATAAGAGGCTTAGCTTGAATTTGGTAAGTACTCTGCTTTCATAAATTTAACACACTGGCACGTGACAAACCTCGGGAAGTAAATAATTTCACATCCTGATATTCAATCATTCTTCTCCTCCGTTCAGCAGAAGAATTAAAAAATGGAAGAAGCGCTTGGCTTTGGCAACTTCTGTGCCACTTCTTCGTGGCTGCAGGAAGTCTTTGAGAGGAGGGAGAGGGGGACCACAACACTGGCCAGTTTTTAAAGTAGATGAAGCCAGGTCTGTTGTGAAAAGGGATACTAGTAGCCTCGAGAATTAAAGTGTTGGCCAAGAGCACATGGGAAAATTGCTTGTCTTTTGAAAACGGGGTCTAACGAAGTCTGTCACTTCATGATCCTGAGAGATATCTCCTCTTTAGGACATAGGAAAGTCTCTGCTCTCAAAGCACCCGTGATTCACGTCTTTCTCAGTCCAAAGCTTCCTGACTCAGCCTTGGACAGGCAGGGTAGATGTAGTACCATCACACATCATAGCCAGTCTTCTCCCTAGCACTGGCTACTGTCTCTGGGAGATCCTCTGCTGCTCCCATGTGAGCTCTGGTGGTGTGCAATTTATATTTTTCTCCCCTTTGACAGCCTACAAAGTTTGTAATCAACCCCTCTCACCACTTAGCCAGCACTAACCTACATGACATGAATTTCTAGTGTTTATTCTCAGCTATCCGAAGCAACTTCTACGTCTGTCTGCTCTCTGGGCTTCCATGTTTGCAGAAATCTAGTTCACCAGATGTTCTCCTTTCAGGTGTTGTTTTGTAGGAAGGAACCGCCTTCATTTTATAGGTCAGAATTACTGCTGGGAGAGGCAAATGCAGCCTCACTGAAGTTGGAGGATTTAACCTACTTAAGTCACCAACAGGTTTGATCCTAGTCTCCAGCAGTGACTTGTGAGGCTCAGGAGTGGACTTCCCCAAAGCTGGAGCATGCATCTCAACCCATGCGTTTGTCTCGTGTCTTTCCAGCTTGCGCCTCTCAGACAGGTCATGTCAGGACTCTCTGGGCCTGGGGCTTGGCCCAGATCTGTTGCCAGCTCACAGCACCTCCTGGCTTGCAGGGGGTTAGCTATTCATTTATTTTTTTCCTTTGCTTCTGAAGCCCTGTAGGTTCTCCCCGCTTTACTCGACTGCTTCGGACAGCACGGAGGACAGCTACGTACCCATGCGCCCCAGCACCTCTCCCTCCGCGCCCGGCTCCGACTGTTCACCCGATGGCTACATCCCCATGAGCCCTGGCTCAGCCACATTTACCTTCCCTGTCGTCAGCACTGAAAAACTCACCAGCCCGTTACCTGAGCTTCCCTCAGACCTGGAGCCCCCTCCAGTGAACCGAGACCTCAAGCCTCGTAGGAAATGTAAGCCCAGATCTAAAGAGCGTTTGGCAGCCAGGTGGTCCTGATGGCGGGGACGTGGGTGACCTCCTTCGCTAGTGTCCTTGGCACATTTTAAAGCACTTCCCGCTCTAGAAGAGGGACTGAATTGCTGTGTAAGTGGCTTATAGTAGTGTAACATAGGATGCATCTGCAGGGTCACTTGTGAGGAGAGGAAGAATGTCCATGCCTGCTTTTGCAGTCGGGGACCGAGTGGCTGCACTAGCATGGCGCATGGCTTCAGATGCACTCTGACTGCAAATGACCAAATGGACCTAGCCTTGGAGAGACGGCAGACGAAATCCTGCAGCTCTGAAGTACATGTACTGCTGTCTCACCGGCTCCCTGACCTTCCAGGAACAGGACATTCAAACACTCAAATGCTCAAACTTGATGTGTGGGCTGTTGGTTAAACCTTTGTTGGGTAGACGCAGCTGTCTTGGTTTAATTAGGAATTTCCTGCAGATGCTTTTACTGATGGTAATTTTCCACTCCTGCTTTTCATGGCATCTCCAAAATCTGGGTTGCACTTCCAGAGGATGTACTGAGGACAAAATTCAGCTTTGCAGTGGAAAAATTGCCTAAACCTAACCATAAAGCTCTTTGGGCTGCAGAGCCACAGGGCTACTCAGAAATTGGTTCAGGAAATGTTGCTGCTAAGTGGGGACAGGAATTTAGACCATTGCCAGGAAGCGAAGCAAGCTCAGGTCCTTTCTTTGAGGGTTCTGAGAACAGAGTAGGAAATGTGCATTGACTGGTGGGAGGAATGATCTTGATCTCCACATGTAGGACCTTTTGGTTCAGGAGAGAGCCCAAAACCTGTTTGGACCTGTAGGCTGAACTGGCCTCTCCTCTTGAAGGCAGCGTATGCAGAGCAGGTTTGTTTGAGGCACGCACACGGACCTTGGGGGGCGTTTGCTCTCCTTATGCCCGTTGTATTTATTCTGTTATTTTAGGGTAAATGAGGGACTTAGCTTTCCAGTGCTGACTGAAGTGGCCATTTGTTACTGATTTATGTCTCGGTTATATCGTTATGTTCTGTGAAATACTCTGGTAGTTTCTTGCTGTTAATACAAAACTGCATTTTTCTGAACAGCCTGTGCTTTTCGTTAGTTCTGCTATTGGAAATGTACTTTCTTTTGTGTCTACTTGCAGCACGGCCACCTCCTCTGGACTTGAGGAACCTCTCCACAATCCGAGAGCATGCTGCTGTGACCAGGATGTGGACTGTGCCTTAGTAAGTCAACAAGAAACCTGCTGTTCCAATCTTTTAAGCATTAACATTGTGGAATGGAGTTAAAAATAACTTATCGCATCCCGCAAGAAACAGTTTCCTGGCAAAGTCCACAAACAAAAATTCCCCAGGGCTCCTTCCAGCATCCCCCAGGCTTTTGCTGTCTCTAAAAAGCAAGGCTCCCTTTCATGATGGGCGGCTCCGGTGCGTTCAGCACCACGCAGTGATGCTCAGCCTGTTTTGAAGGTTCCTTTTGAAAAGACTAATGCTGGTCTGCACACCGGTGTGGCTGCTGCAATGGCTAAAAGCTTTGCCTGCCTTAATTTATATTTTTTAAAGGGATAGAGCCGTTTTTGTTCCTGAAAACTAATATCGCAAAGGAGAACCAGACAAGATAAAGATCTGCCTGACTTGTAGCCTGGGTGTAGACTTCTGCACTGCCACACAGCAATTCAGGCTAGAATCTGTTGGCGTGAACTTTTCTCACTGGAAATTAGTTGTGGGCTAAGACAAATGCTTTCGGTCCCAAGGCCCAGGTAGTATTTCCACTCCCCTGCTTCAGGGAGTCGTTTGGAGGGCAAAAGGGACCCGAGATGGGCAGTGTCTCAGCTGCAGAGCCGTCCCTCAGCCATACGCTCCGAACCCGGTTAGGCGCTTTGGTGCTGCCTGTTAGGGAAACGCAGTAGCCTGCCTCCCAAGCACCCCTGCCAGAGGGCTGTGGTTAATTAGTGCTGACACAGTGCAGAGTGCTGAAGGATAACGAGCTCAGAGGGAGTTTGCATGTTTTACATTAACAGAACTAAAAAAGAAGTATGCCCGGAACTAATAAAGCAAAAGGCATTATACTGTTCGTGCTGCACAAAGTGGCCGTCTAATTTCCTAATAACTAACCCCATTGTGCTGGCCTGCAATAATTTACTCACGATCTCTCTGACGGTTATGTCAGTGGAAGAGATTTCCTTGTACAAGGGCTGAGTCACAGATATCTCCAGAACACAGATAGCACATGTTTACACTGTGTTCAGAGCCAGACAAGTGCCTCTGCGTGCCCCTCCAGCAGCCGATTAATTCACGTCAATCTCCAAAACGGGGATACCCGCACAACCAACGGCCCCATCGGCACATGCACCTGGATGAATGATATCTGCTTCTGTGCTCCTTGTTGGAGAATTGCTCCGATGTTTTATGCTTTCTGTCATACCAGAGATGGTAAACATCGATAAATCTCAGGAAAAAAAATAATCAACAAAACCACCCAGAGCAATATAGCGCTCTTTTTCTAGAACTAAGGAGTGGGTTTTGACATCTTTTCCATAAAGGCTGCAGCGTTAGTGTGGGTTTATTCACCATATGGACTGTGTCAGGCTTTGGCTTCATTTCAGAGCATCTGTAAGATGCTTCCTTAACCTCTCCTGTGTTTTTCTTCATAGCAATCGAATGAGCTTTATCTCACCAGAAAGAGACGGTATTAATTCAGCAAGAATATTTGCCAATTCAGTTTCCGGAGAAGAGGAAGAAAGTTACATTCATATGGTAATCTTCATTTTCACACAGCCATCCTTTGCTTTATTCTGCTCTGTCACATTGATGGAGAATGCACAAGTTCGTTTTCTAAGAAAAAATGTTGAGGAGGTTTGTCCTTTGCCTTCTGTTTTTTTAAAAAAAAAAAATGATGAAACGGTTTTAAACCAAAGACACTGGGACCAATTTACAGAGAGATAAGGGAAGCCCTTCTTCTGCTCTGCAGAACTCAGCTGTTTGCCCACGAATGTTGCTGAGCAGTTCCAAGAGATCACAGGGATCAGCCATATTTACATGAGAACTCATTAATGCAAAGGAAAATTAAATCTTTTCACCTTTTAAAAGTGTGCCCTGCAAAATCTCCTAGGAAATGACAGAAAGCCGTTAGTGCACTTCCTAAAGAAACACATCAAATATTGTGCAGAAACAGAACTCCCATTAAAGTCTCTTATTGCTTCTGCTTTGGCTGGTGGCACTAACACCACTTCCCATCCCATGAAAGAAGAACATCTGGCTTTGTGGCTTCCTTTTCTTCATTCACTCTTTAGCCATATCTTGCGAAAGACCAGAATCACAGTTTCCTCTGAATTTTACGTGGAAATGGATCTTGAATCCCTTGATCTGAGCCAATATCTACAGATTTGGCTCCGTAGCCAAAGCCCAATGGCAATGGCTATAGAAATATATCGCAAAACTGACCACAGTCTCCAGGAACCATAGCCTCAAATTTTAACGCACACCACTACTAGATCAAAAACCTGCTCAGGAGGGCAGTTCCATTTGTAACTACTCCCCATTTGATTTTTCTAGACAAATAAAATGTTCCCTCCATTTGTGGTCATCTGTGATTTTCCTGAGATGAATTTTCAGTTGCTAGATTTGAACAGAATTATCACCATTTCTTCAAATAAGTAGGATGATGATGGTCAAGAGGGCACCCCTGCAGACTGAGCCTTCCAGCGGCTTGGGTTGAGAAGCTGGGCATGAGTCCTTCTTGGTAACGTTGAAGGAAAATCAGCCTGGTTTCCTTGTTTTGCCATAATTACCAGGAGAAAAAGGTCCTGACTGTTTCTTTGTGCCATCCTGCTATTAATCAATGTTGTGCTATGGTTAGTCACCAAATGCACCCTTGGCAGAGAAGACTGTGTGGGTGCTGACCCTCCTCACCCCCATTCTGCCAGGCGAGTCTCCCGCCTCGCGGCTGTAGTCCTGCTTTGGTTTAGGATCATGTTTTAAGAGCGTTAAAAGTTTCTCTTCTTTCCCGACAGGAACACAGACAGGCAACATCTCCATACAGTGGTGCTTTTCCATGGACAAGGAAATCTAACCTTGATTACTTAGCGTTGGATTTTAATTCTGCTTCCCCATCCCCTGTACAGAAGGTACGAGTCATCTGAAAAACCCCACAGCCTCCTCTCTTCTTGTCCGCCGAGAGGAAATCAAGGTCGAGCGTTACGCCCTGCTAGGTGCCCTAAGTATCGCGGTGAAGCCAGTCGTGTTTCCAGCAGGCTGCGTTTGTCGCAGGCTCAAGATTAGTATAATAAAAGCACTATTAGGGTGAGGACAAGGCATCTGTCCTTCGCGTGACTCACGGGGGTGCCGTTAACACGAGCTCGGCAGAGGGCACGAGACTGTGCTGGGATGTGCAGCCGTGCGGACTGGTGGGCACGCTTGTTGGTGCTTGCAGGACCTCTGCATGCTCTTTCACTTACATCAAGTCTCCACAAACCCTTTTCAGCCAGTTTTTCCCCAAACCTCTTTCCAGTAACAAGTTTACAGCCCATGACATATTCATGGGGTAAAACCGTACCCTCTCTTATAACATGGCAAAATGCGCATCTTTATTCTGGCATTACCAAAAGCATTTCAGTTTCTTTAGCAATGCTGAGAAAATACAGAGCTTATAACCTGCCCGGGTGGTGGGCAGGTACCATTGCAAAGCAACGAACTGTTGTTGGTTTGGGCCATTTTGTCCCGTGTATCATTTTTCCCTGACAGCTGATACTCCTGGATGCCAAAGACTCAAGACTCCTTATTTAAACCTTGCCTGTAGTTAAAATGCAGTTAGGTTATCCCCGCAGCAGGATCACTTGGATGAGAAGGGAATGATTAGCTGCATGGAAATAGCCAGAACAGCACGTTTCCCTCGCTCGCCGTGCTGGGCTGAGTGACAGGGTGACAGATGGATAATTATAGCTAAAGCAGGCTGTAAAGCAATGCTTTTGTCAGCGGATGTCACTGTGAGCTTCAAGGTGAAGTGAAGCAATCAAGGAACAAGGGAAAGGGAAAACAGAAAATCAAGCCAAGATTCACTAGCATCCCTTTTCAAACCTCAAATTAATGTGTTGTGGTTTTTTTTCCTCTCTCTCCCACAGAAACCTTTTCTCTCTGAGGAGCAGAGGGTGGACTATGTCCAGGTAGATGAACAGAAGACTCAGGCTTTACAGAACACTAAGCAGGAATGGACAGATGAGAGGCAATCGAAAGTCTAAAGGAAGATGACTTGGGATCTGGAGGATTTTATTTTTTGCACTGGAACCACAATGTTAATGAAGCAGCTATCACAGTAGAGCTCAAAGGCAGAGAGAGACTTGTAAGACGCTTGCAGTCTGTGGAGGAATGGCATTTTAATGGACACCTTTGATTTCAGCTGGAAATAGTATGTTGAATGAGTGAGTGGTTCACTGATGATCAAAGTAATGCATTACCCTTTTTACTGCCCTTACCGGTAAGCTACAAGGTACCATTTTCTGGCATGATTCTGCGATGAGTCATACACTCAATGTTAACAAATCCACTACATGTTGCATTAATCTAGTTAGTCCTGCCTTCTCCCTCTGTTGCGTAATTCCTAGTTGCTAAAGCTATTTTTTGATATTCCTACAAATCCTGCGGGTGCTCGGAGTGCTTTCGTGGCAGCGGGCATCTGGCAGGTGTCGGTGACTAATCAACTAAGGGCTAAAATACTGAAACAATAAAAAGAACTTTTTGAATATATAGTGCTTAAGCAAAGAGAATTTTGGGAAATATTTTTCCCCTGGGTCTAAAAGGTCTGACTCTGAGCTGATGCTGTCAGAAACTCAAAGCGGGACTGTGTACCGATGGGACTGGAACGTGCGGTCTTTGACCCTCTGGATGACGGTCATCGTGTTAAGCTGCTTCTCTCTGTTGTAGCTTATACTTGTCGCCTTTCTGTCTGATTCCTACTGATGTTTTCTGCCCTATCTGTAGGAGTGTCTTCAGCACAGCACAGCTGCTCCTCTAGCAGGAGGCTGCAGGCACGCAGCTCTTGGCTGGCCAAAAAATAGAAAGGGAAGCTGTGAGCCTGTTTCTGCAAGTCTTGGGAGAACTGGCAAAGGATCAAGAATGCTTTCATCCGAACTGCAGGAGAAATGCCATTGGAATTGCTGGTAGCAGTCATCAAACTGATTGTTTCACTAGACCCACCCCCAAAAAAAAAAAGAGGATTAGGAAGTGTGGCGTGCTCCGAGAGGGGCTAGCAGGCCTGCCAAAATAAAACAACAATGCGCTTACGCGGCGTGCGGACCTCTGGGTTCAGGAAGCTTATCTACCTTGGGACTTGTTACAGGCACTATCTCAGGATCACATATGTGTATAGTTTAGAACATATTTAACTTTAAAAGCTTGGCTGCAATCTTTATTTTAAGGCGGCACACAGCTGCTTGAATCATGGAAGTGCGCAGCACCGCTGAGTGACCCACGCTGGGTTCGATCTTGCCGGCGCTGCTCGGGCAGGTGAGCCCCACTAGCCGTAAGAGGCCCGATGCTGCCAGCGAGGACAGACGGCCAGGACGCCTCGCGGAAGATTTCCTCGACTGTGCCGAGTCACCGGCCTCCCTTCGCGTGCCTGTCGCTTCCACGTTGTATTGCTGTAATGTGACATCCCAAAAACGCTGATTTACCAAACAGAGGTCGTAGAAATGTTACCGCAGAAACCACCGGCATTTCGAGGCTCCTACTTACTGTCCCGCCACGCACCCATCCTGCTTCAGCCATTCGGGCGCTCCGGGCGGCCGAGACACGCGGCCAAGTCACACGTCGTGCCGGGAGAGGCAGCGCCGCCGGCAGAAACACCGTTTTTCTCCTACCTCAAGAGAGCTGAAGCGCTTGCAAGTCTCGCTGCTGCTTCAGAGCAAATACAAAGCCGGGGAATCCGTGGTGGCCAGGCTCTTAGTGGCCTACCCTGCGAGAACAACGAGGTTCGCCAGAGCCGTGATTGACTCTGGGGCAAACTGGGCACCCAGCCCTTCGGGCGTAAAGTGGCCTGGACTAGAGCTGCTTGGAAAACCAGGGTTTATACCGCAGATAGCTGACCTGCTGTCTCCTCCTACTCTGCTCCCTTCCCCAGCTCTGAAATGAAAGTTAATGTTCAAAAAAGTTTTGAAAATAATTCAGACTTTTCCGTATAAATCTTGTCTGCCTGGTAGTGAAATTTAGTTTGATGAAAACCCAATTGTTTTGTCCTAAAACTGATTTAAGGGGCGCTCTGAGCAACCGTGCCCTGGGTGTGGCGTTGCTGCAGGGCAAGCGGGTTTGGGGTGAGGCGGCGCAGATCTGCGCCTCCGCAGAGGCGTTAGAGGGGAGCAAGAAAGGGCCGTGGTCACGCAGGCGTGTGCCTTTCTGCTCAGAGCTGCCTTTCTTTCGAGGTGCACAAATAACACGTGTCACTGAAAGGTGTCAGTGCACGCTGCAGTGCTGGAAGAGCGAAAAGACCTGCTACGCTGCGCGTTACGGTAGGGGACAGAAAACACGGGGCAGGTAGAATGTTGCCGTGCTACTGCAGATCCCAAATCGCGCGGCAGCCTCCCGGGCGGGTTGCAGTAGCATACGAATCAGCTCATGTTGGGCTGGAGCCAGGGGCTTCTGAAAAACACCGCATTATTGGAGACAACTGATTCGCTTCTTATCCTAGTTTATTGTAAAAAATATTTCCACTTTGACCGTCCTGGCTAACAGATCATTCAGCAGTTTAGAAAAGGAAGAGCTCTGTTGGTATTTTTGTTTTCCCCCTAAAAGGACATAAACATACAGGTTGGTGGGGACCGTCCTTGGATGAGAATGGCCCCCTTTCAACTTCGGCGGGTCCCCTGCTTGCCCCCACCACTGCCTTATCTTGATCAAGCGCTGCTCCTGCTTTCCAACTTTCACTTTTTAACTGAGAGCTAAGCTTGGGGGTTTACTCAAATTTTTCATTTAAGGTCTGTTTTTACCCGCTGCTGCAGGGCCCATGCCATCTGTTCTTGTGTAAGCACAACACATGAAACTGGCGCAATTAAAAAACCCACCAAAAAAAAAAAAGTATTAAAAGCAGAGCAGTCCTCCCCCAAGGCACTTTTTTTGTTTGTTTGTTTTAGTCAAATTCCACAATACTCCAGGAGAGGGTGAGGAGGAGGAGGATGGTGGGAGGATGGCGAAGGCTGAATCTGCTGTGGCCACCCCATCCTTGAGGATTTTGGTGGGAACAGAGCCGCAGCAGCCCCCACAAGTCACTGTTAAATTACGTCTGCTCTTAAATACTGATCCCTTGGCCAAAGAGGAAAGAAAACCCGTGAAAGCACCTGAAAACTGAGTCAGCTTTTGACAACGTCACCCCTGAAAATGCAGCCCAGGCAAAGAGCCCTTGGTGGGCACTGTGGGGTCAGCCAGGCACATCCTGGTGGCATCTTCTTTTTGCTCTGGGTCTATTGTGTTGTTGTTTGTATGTATTTCTTTAAAAAAGTATCGTGAGAGCTGATGCAGAGAGAGGCTCTGCACCTAAAGGAGCACGGGGCGACCAGTGGTCCCTTAGGACACTCTCGTCTCCTGGGGAAGCTGGCGGTGCCCGGCTCAGGACTTGGAGTGCCTTCTCCAGCACCGCTGGGCTTTCTCCTTGAAAATGGGGATGAACGCTAAACGAGCAGAAGAGTTTTTGCTTAATTGGTAATGTCGCTCTGTGGAGTTCCCGGATGACGCTCGGTTGCAGGATGAAGTGGAAAACGAATAAGCTAAATGGGTTCAGTCCTGTGGTTACTGCCAGGGCCACCCGCTGGATTCCCCCGCTGTCGGCACGGCACGGGAGGGAGCTCACCGCAGGTGAGGTGGATCTCTTTGGCCAAAATCGCCCGTGGCCGCCGAATACACAAATAGCCTGTGCCAAACGCCTGCTTGAAACACAGCCTAAAGGATCGTAAAGAAATCAGCCGGATCTGCGCTTCTTTCCTGGGGCGCGCAGGATCTCGGTGCTCGCTGGGAGTTACACGCGTTCCCGAGGTCGGTCCTCAGTTTGGGTTTAACGTGCCCATACTCTGCAGCCTTCCAGCGAGCACGCGTTTCAGCAAGGCGTAGCAGGACCCAAGACGCGTTTGCTTTTTGGTGTAAACTGCATTTTCCATTTATAATTCCCTTATTACAGGAGGCAGCATTAAATTCCTTACCGGTAGATAGGAACCCTTTACCTGAGAAACGTCCGCAGCCGTTTAACTCAAGCCAGGTGTTTCAACCACTTCCCTTTCGCCAACAGTAGCGCCCGTTCTCTTCCACGTCACTAATTACATCATAGATGTCAATTTTGGGGTTGTATTCCTTGAAGTGATTCAGCGGTTTAGTAATTCGGAGACCATCAGATGCTGCGATGAGAATGAAGCACAGGGCAATGCCTTTCCTTTGTTCCCCTGGTCCGCAAAAATTGCTCAGGTTTAAATAAAAAAAAGCCACCAAAATAGCAGACTTTTGCCATGTCAAAGCCAGAATGTTTGGGTTTTTTTGTTCAAAGAAAAAGAAACTTTTGTCTCGTGCAAATGAAGCATTATACGTTGTGTTTTGTATTTGTAAATCCGTGGGGAAGCATTAAAGTCATCTCTGTTACGGAGGAGTGAGTCACTGATAGAGGGAAGGGGCTCGCCTTCCCGGTGTTTCATTGCAATGTCTGTTGTATATATTTGCACATTAGACTGTGTATCTTTTTTCTAATAAATTAATATAAAATGTAGCTGTGATCTTTTATTATTTTGGTAAGTGAAGGTGCTCATGGGGAAACCTTCCACATTTTTCATTTAATGCTTTTTCCGCTTTTTTAATCTCCTATGAGGCTGTGACTTGCCCATGTAAGTTATTTGGATGCAAATACAAACAAATTCACAAACAAGCAGGAAAATTACTTGCAGGTGACTTGAGAAATGAAGAATGATGATGTTGTGACCTGGGCTGGTGCCTGCATCCTCCGGGGGCCTGGGGCGAGTTGCAGCCCCCCAGCCCAGCTCCTGCCGCCGCCGCAGCCAAGCGGCAGGAAGGGGCCGCGCTCACTGACCGAGGACGGCGTCCACAAGCCTGGATTTGTTCAGCGTACGCTCTGGGCTCGGATACAAAGAGTAGTTGTTATTCAGCCTCATCCTTTAATCACTCTGCGCTGAGGAGCGTTGTCGCTGTTAATGTCATTTCCACACGCAGCGAGCTGGGGACGCGGGACCCTTTCGTCGCGCGTGTCTCGGGGATTTGAGGATGAAACGAGGCAGCCGGTGAGAGCGGAGCTGAGCGAGCCTGGCTGCTAACAAGCAAGGTAGTTTGGGAAACAGTTTATTTAATGCTTCGGGCAAGTGTCACTTTTGGATCTGCGTGCTTTGTGATCCTGGCTGGATACCTGCTGTGGTGAATCCAGGGACGTGGAGTGCTCAGAGAGCCATCGATGGAAACTTGGCTGCGCCACTCCGGAGGCACGGACACGTGTAATTTAGATAAGCCCAAGCTGGGGGCTAGATACAAGGGAACTGCATGACATTTTGTGTTCAGTCTTACACGGAGGGCAGGTCGGGTAAATAAAAGGTCAGATAAAGTCTGACTGCCGGTTCACAGGCTGCTTCCATGTCCTCTCGCCAGCGGAGATGGGAACGGCCCTTTCGGCAGGGAGTGCTCCCCAGAAAAGTGACCTCCCTCTCCTGCACCAGCTCCCAGGCCCTGGGAGGGCAGAAGGCGGCAGAGGTGGCTGTGACGGAGGGTCCCGGCACCCAGAGCATCCCCGCAGGCAGCCCGTGGGAGACAACGCCCTCGGAGCCTGCGATCAAGAAATCGGGCTCTGCGAGAAAACAGTGCTGAAACGAAGCAGTGTGAGGCTGCACAAAACTCAGGAAGCTCTCAGGCTTCTCACGCCTCTGTGCAAAGTACTTTGGTGATTAGATAATAATAATAATAATAATAAGGGGGGAAACCTGATAGCAAAAAGTATGACTGTGCAAGCACTTGGTAGAGTTTAGCCCCTCTAATCACATCCGCAGTTTCCAACCACGTAAAACGCTTCCCAGAAGCAGAAAGCCGCAGAGCAGCCAGTCACCAAACGCAGGTCGTCTCCACGGGGCGTGAAACACAGACCCCCTCAGAAAAGCAGAAACTCCCTATCGCCCCCCTGCTTTTTGCCTCTTTAACTCTTTTGGTGAAGAGTGCCATTGCTTTGGTCTTCCTTGGCCTGAGCAGCTCAGTAGAGCACTACCTTAAGAACGGGCGTTCCTCTGTAATCGTGTCCATGTGGGGACTGTATCAACGCAAGGACGCAGGCCGTGGACCCCTGTGGTGACATCTCATTTCTCTCCAGTAGATGTCCAAGTGCTTTGGCGAAGGGACATGCACTTTATTTCTGACTTTTCGTGTGCACTTGGAGGGACCGTGACTGCCCCGGGGCCGGTGGCAGCGGCAGAGACGACACCTGGGTCTGCGGAGTCTTAGTCCTGCCCTTTCGCCAGCAGCTAACGCAGGCTGCACGCTGTGCTTGACAGGTCTTAAGATCTGCATTTCCCCAACAAACACCATCTGAAGTTTCTCTTCCAGCTGCTTAGGGCAGAGAGCGCAGAGGGCCTTTGCCCTACCGGTTATACATATTTATAGGCGCGGCTGGGTGTCCGCAGCTCCACATCCCGCGCTCAAACACAAAGGATGCGTCTTGGAGGAGGCTCAGCCCTTTCCCACCTGGGGAGCTGATCCCAGGCCCTGCTGTCATGCAGGAGCAAGCAGGCAGCAGCCCAACCTTTCATTCATTGTCCTGTTTTGTTCTACTTTGATTTTCCTTTCACATCCGATTTTAGCATAAGGTCGTTGTTATGCAGCCCCAACGTGCCCCGCTCTGACAGCTCGGGGAGCTCGGCCTCGGCGAATTCGTCACTGTAAGAGCCTGAGAAGCCCTTGCTCTGCTGGTGGGCTCCCATCGAGGGCTTTAAAGCTTAATGCAGTTTGGGGGTGTTCTCCTTACACGTGTTTGTGGTGGTTCTTGTTGCAGTTTGGTGTGTTGCTTCAGTCAGAAACATCCAGTGCTTTGGCCGGGAGCTCAGCTACTTGGAAGTGCCTCCGACTACGCTGCTATCTAGAGACCCTTGGGTTTGGTACTGCTGCTGCTGCTGTTTCTTAGCTTCCTCCCCCACACGAACAGCACAGAGCAACGTGGAAGACCTACGCTGTATTTTTCCCCACAAGGTAAAAAACCCATCGATCCCTCACACGAAGGCAGCAGCTCTGCCCCCCACCCCAGGAAGATGCTGCCCTGCGAGCGCCTCGGCTGTCCCTGGGAAGGCACAGAGGGGTTTGTAGCGTTACAGGATGACAGAAAAGGCAAAATACCAAAAGAAGGCAGCGCCAGTGGGTGTCTGCCAGCGCTGGAGGCAAACATAGCTTTGGCCTTTAAGTCTCCAGATCAAAGTTCAGGATGAGCTTTCACTGCGACCTTTTGTGCAGCCCGAGAGAGACAATTTCTCTACAGAGAGAGATGGAGGGTTGAGCAATAAAGGGACTCATAAAATCACCGAGGTCCCGGTAACTCTCCAGTCTCTCTGTTTAGTATTAACGTAGCTTTTGGGAAGCAGCCAGGCTTGCCAGGCAAAGGAGCCAGGGTTTCAAACAGGAGTCCGAGCGGGGTTTGGGTGCCTCCACCACTGGGGCACCCAGCTGAGATCCCCTCCATCAGCCGCGTTTCAGAGACGCTGAGCCGCTTCTCTCCAAACTGAGGTGCCTCAGGACCAGGGCTACGGCATCCTGCCACGCTGCACCCTGGTACGGGCAGCCCCGGGAGGGCTGCAGGGATGGACCAACGCTCTCCACCTCCTGCTGCTTCTGCTTCTCCTACCGAGCAGCCTGACGCCCCACCAAACCCCACGGGGCTGCACCCAGGCCCCTTGGGGCCCCAAAAATCCAGACTGGGAGAGGCCGAGAGATTTGCCCTTGGCCACGGGAGCCGGCAGCCCCCATCATTCACATCTTCGGGGGTGTTCTTTCCAACTATCAACTATTTATTGTGAAGCACGGAGCAAGCCCGAGGTACTGATGCTGCCAAATTAAGCTCCCCCAAACGGGTAAGGGCTTCCCAGCAGAAAATGTCTCTGGCCTTTGGTGTATGTTCTGTCCATGAAGATGAGGCAGTCAGCAGGGCAGCAGGCTGCTTACGGTTCAAAACCAAAATGTGTCAACTTTAAAGGTTTTGGGTTTTTTTTTTTTAAAATAAAAAATGGAAGATTCATCATTTCTTTGGTTTGACTTCCTCCACAGTTAGTCAGAAATCATCAGGAAATGCTACCAAAGGAAATCCGTCCTGTTCTGCCTGGTCAGCACAAGGAATGCGTGCAGGCAGAGGAGAGCGATGAGGGGGGGCCCTGGCTGTGCCCAGCCCGAGCCGGGTGGCACAGCACAGACAGCGTGACTCGTAAAGTAAAAATGACAGGGAGACACAATAAAGATGGATTTCCACAATCAGCACATCCAGAATCCGACTTTTGCACGAAATGAAAATGTGAAATAACTCGAGAAATGTCAGTAATTTTTTTTTCCATGTTTATATACACCACAAAGGCACCTTTTACCATCCATTCACCGCCTCACACTTTGACTTTCTCTGAACAGCTCTGACTGTTAAATGATACCCACGGCTCATCAAATAGCTTTATTTGTATTGCAGCCTTGCCCTTTCCCCCGTGCTCCTCTGACCGGTGACCACACCATTGCTCACTCCACAACCTAAGGCCGGGCTAGCGCAAAAAGCGTTTGAATGTTGTGATTTACCTCCGGGCTCTCTGGATCGAGTTGAGATCTGTACTGGGAGGAGGTGAGAGAGGGAGATGTGCGGGAGTTCGGAGCAAAAAGAGCAGCCATGTCCATGAGGTTTGTTTCAATCCTGTAGATGAGCCACGGCGGGGAACAGGTTACGATGAACAACCCACAATTCAGTTTTACAGGTTAGCACAAGCAGAACAGTATGCCTGCACTGCGTTATTCTACAGCAGCGAGTAAAACGTGCCAGGGAAGGCAGCAGAGTGCCCTCCATCAGCTCTTCGCACCGCTCTGCAGCTCCGTGACTTCTGCGGAGGAGGCAGGCGCAGTGGGGCTCACCCTCTGCGGCGGCCCCGAGAGCAGAGCCCGACTCGTGCCAGCGTGTCCCCGAACCGCTGCAGAACAGAGAAGGAAAATAACCTGTGCGGGCAGAAAAGCAGATGAGTCCCAGTCCTGCAGACACCGTGTCCAAAGAGCCCACGAGCGGAAAGAGGAAACGGCTCTGAATCGTGCCTTGTGTTTATCGGGGTTATTTTTCCTACGGGTGCCTTTCATCCCACTTCCCAGGGAAGCGGCAGGTTCAAGGGGCTCTGTGGCACCAGGAAACCCTCGAGGTCCTTCTGCTGGGGAAGGGCTCAGCAGGTCCGGCCGTGCGGCAGCGCGGAGCCCATGCCTGGCCGTGGGACGGCTCTGTGTGCCCGTCGGCTCTCAGTACGGGACATTGGCTTTGTCTGTAAGTTGTCACTGCAGCTTGACAGCCCTGTACAAGCTCCTTTAGCTGCACAGACCAAGAGGGACTGATTGCCCCCCTCTCCCTTCCTAAGTACCCAGGGGGGAGTCTCAACCTTGTACCTGGGGGAGGGAAACCTGCCGCCTCAGGGGGAGGCAGAAAATATCACGCTCAGCGGGAAGTTTTGCTTACAAATAGTGTATCTCAGCAGCAGTCGGGACGTGCTTTCTCAATATCCCCCCTGCAATTACAAACAGTCAGAAAAGACTTCAAAATCGGATTTCCCTGATAACTCTGACACTTGCCCCGCAGCCAAGCAATGTCCTCTGCCTGGAAAGCATTGACGCAAAGGCTTCCCGGTGCTGCGGAGCAGCGGTCAGCGTGTGCTGGGATCAGTAACTCCAACCCAGGGTTGAGCAACCTGTTTGTCAGACCACAATCTGACTGCTTCCCGCTTGGTGCTTGCTTCCCCTCCACCCCAGCCGCTGCAGTACAAAGGGCCAAAGGCAGGGCAGGCGCGGAGAAACCCAGCGAGAAAAGCTGTTAGGCACAGGGTGAGACGGTGCTGGGCAAGAGCGAGCCCTGCCCTGCTATGCTCAACGCCCAGCTGCTGCTTCCACGGGGAAATTACAGCCCGGGAGCCTCCAGCACGTTGAAGCACACTTTCATAGGAGGTTGGCAGAAGCTTTGGGACATGCACAAGGTGCCCAAAGACGTCTGTAGCTGAGTAGGTGGGAGCTCAGGGGAATACAACTTCCACACCCCAAAACATGACCTTTTATTTTGGCTTGGAAAGCGTGCGAATAGCTGTCCTTCAAAAAGTGTGGAGCCCGTCCTTACGTGCTGGTCACGTCGTGCGTGGCCCCGTGGCCCTCACCCCAAACAGGACGGGGGAGAAAAGGGAAATGACTCTGGCGAAAGGAGGAGTTCGGCGCTAGCAAACAGCCGCCATAAAGATTTTCGGTTGTCATGGGATCTACTTTGTGCTGTGATTGCTTTTTTTGTTTGTTTTTTTTAATAGCCAGCCTCAGGAAATATCACACGGCAAAGCCAGGGGGGAGAGCCAAGAGCCGGGGGCCACAGGAGGTAACATCCAAACAAGTCTCTGCTGCTGCCAAGGGAGAGNGGAGAGGAGAGGAGAGGAGTGGAGAGGAGAGGAGAGGAGAGGAGAGCCCTTAAAGGCTGATCTTCCATCTCAACTTGTGAAACCTTTCAGGGGGAAGTGGTCGATCTCTAGATGATGTTTAGAGTCATTTTCATGGAAGTCTCCAAATAGATGTTACGCCTCAGTGCTGAAGAGGGCATTTTTTAGAAAAGTAAACAAAATGCTGCTGCCACAGACCACATTTTGTTGAGGATGGCACAGAAAGCGGCCGGAGTTCAGCTGTATTCCGCTCGCTCTCCTTCGCTCACTTTTGCACATGCGTGTGGCGGAGGGAAAGGAGCCCAGCAGTACCTCCTGCGGCCTGGCACAAAGCAGAGGGGAAATCCAGGACCTGGACCCTCAAGTAAAAGCAATTCACCTGGATTTCTTTTCTCAGAAGGGCATTTTTCACCAACTCATTGGTAACTAAATCAGTCCAAGCGCTGGTTTGGCTCATGCTAAATTGATAAGAAGCCTCTGCCCATGGCTGCCCTCCCCAGCGCCGGCAGTGACCTCAGGAGGTCCATGAGGCCATCCTGCTTCTGCCAGCACCGAATAACCCGACTCTTGGATTTACCAAAGTAATCCAGGATTTCTGATGAGGGTTGTTCCTCTGTGACACCGCGTTAGACACGTAGGAGAGAGCTCAAGGACGAACGGCAGGCAGGGCTCGCCTCCTCCTCCTCCCCGGGACGCTGCTCCACGCTGCCGGGCGCCGTCCCCACGTGCTGCTTCTCCACTTCACAACCCTTCGGAAAAAGGCTCCCAACCTCGAGGGGCTGCCAGTGAAATGGAATGTACTGGAATTAAGAAACAAACAATCCATATCTGTATAAAACCTTTATCTATATAGTGTGTGTGTGCATATCTACAGCTTGAGGACATGTATATTCCTGAGAAGCACAAGACGGCTCTCTCTCGCGCTGGGACTCGGAGGTGTGCGGGGGCCGGCCTGGAGCCTCACCGTTCCTGCGCGGAGACCAGAGTTTCTATTTTGGCTTCCACCTCGGCGTCCGGTGCCCGTCCCTCCGTGCCTGTGCGCACCCAACCGTGGGAGGCCAGGAGCAGCAGCAGCTCCGCGCAGGCTGGGGAAAGGGAGAGGAAAACACTTGTTTTCCCGGTCACCCCTCCCGCGCAGGGCTGCCCCGCGGCAGACGTGACCGCCACCGGCAGCGTGTGTGGCGACGGGGATGCTGCAAACACACCCGGCCGTGGCGACTTCTGTTTTCAGCCACACAGAGGGGAACAGAAAACATCTTTCTATTTTGATGTTTTTGTTTTATTGCTGTTGGAAACGTGCTCTCTCACACTCTCCGTGTCTTGCAGGCCTGAGCCCACGCTGCGGCTCCTGGCATTGGGGTTTAACGGCCCGTTAAGACACAGGGCTGGCAGTGCAGCCTCCTGCCTCCAGCCACACGACTGCAGCCCTGCCACATCCCCAGTGCTGCAGGTGGGTCTCCAAGGGCAGAACTGGCCCCGCTCTCTGCACACCCTCTGTGTAGACCCACATCACTGTCATCTTTGGAAGGTTAAGGTGAGCTGTGGGTTACAGAAGGCGGCGGTTGTGCCACTGTAATGATTTTGCTTCTGTTCCCTAATCAGGTCAGTAGATGACCAAGTTAGAAGAGGGCCACGAAGATGATCAGAGGGCTGGAGCACCTCTCCTATGAAGAAAGGCTAAGAGAGCTGGGGATGTTCAGCCTGGAGAAGAGAAGGCTCCAGGGAGACCTCATTGTCGCCTTTCAATACTTAAAGGGGTCTTATAAAAAGGATGGAGAGGGACTCTTTACTGGGGTGGATAATGATAGGACAAGGGATGTATTTAGGTTAGACATTAGGAAGAAATTCTTCCCTAGGAGGGTGCTGAGGCCCTGGCACAGGGTGCCCAGAGAAGCTGTGGCTGCCCCTGGATCCCTGGCAGTGCCCAAGGCCAGGTTGGATGAGACCCTGGCCACCCTGATCCAGTGGGTGGGATCCCTGCCCATGGCAGGGGGGTTGGAACCAGATGATCTTTTCAGTCCCTTCCAACCCAAACCGTTCTATGGTTCTGCGACAGCAGCCAGACTTCACCCACACCCGCTCACATGTCGCCTGTGGGATTTATCGCAATGTTGGTTTTGGTTTGCCAGAAATGGGTACCAAGGTACTGGTGGCTGCTGCGCTGGCATCAAGCGGTGGCACCGACCCTGCAGCTCCTTACCGCGGGCAGCGCAGGCGCTGCCGTCCGAGCATCCGGGTGCGCAGAGGTGTGAGCGCTGGACGGGCTGGAAACACAGGTCAGCCTCGGTACGAGCACCTCCCCTCCAGTGCCCCGGACCGCTTGTCCTGGGGAGATAGCGCAGGCAGCGGTATCTGGCCGTGCCCAGGCGCGGGGCTGCTCCGCTCTTGTGTGCACGAGCACGCGGTGGGGCCCTGCCAACACCCAGCCCCGGGCGGAGGGGCTCTGGGCCGTGCTGCAACCCTCCGCTCCGGGACTCTGCTTCCCAGCACTCTCATTTCTGCGTGCAAGAGGCTTTGCAGCCCCCATTCTTGTCATTTTTGCCACTTCTGAAGCAGGCAGACGGCTGTCCGTGTTAATGCAGCTGTTTTCACCCTGTGGCACGTGGACTTCTGTGGTCGTTGGCCGGTTCCCCAGACACGCCGCGGAGGGTGGTGTTCCTGCGCGCCAGACACGGCGATACCCATCGCCCCGGGGACACAGCACCCATTGCAGCTAATCTTGGGCTGAGGCTGGTCCGTTGCCCCCCGCTCCCAACCCGTGACCCGCTGCCTGTGGGTGCCAGCCCTCGACCTGCCCCAGTCCAGCAACAAGCTGCACCGACGCGAAGGCCAGCTCAACCGGTGGTGCCTGCGATAAGCACCCACCCCCGGCTGCCGGCGGCTTCTGCGGTCCTCCTGCAGCCCCATGGCCTTCTCAGCCTCCATCCGGAGGAGAAAGCCCTGCTGTTCCCTTTGTGAGCTCCTGAGCTTCGACTCACAGGTTACCCTGCTGCGGCTGCGCCCGTACAGCAGCTCCTGCGCAGGGCTTTGCAGCTCCCCCCATGTGGGGACACTGCGGCTTTCCTGAGGGTGAAAGAGGGGACTCGGGGACCACAGGACTCTGTCATCTGGGCCAAATCAGCCAGAGCTTTCCATCACCTCCTCTGGTGCATCTTCTGCCGGCCACAGGGTTGCCTGCAGATAAGCACCCCCCCCTTGCACAGCACCAGTTCCCTTCAGTGCCACGAGTGCATCGCCCTGTAACACCGACCCCACCGCTGCGTCAGGAACAGAAACTCCATCCAGGAGCAAGAAAGCGTGTGTGTGCTTGCATAGTAAACCTTGCATTCAGCAGATGAAAACGCGGTCAGGAGTGGGGATGCACTAGTGTTCAGCTTCCATTTTCGCTGATTAATTTTATAGACAGAAGGGGAACTCTTGCAAAAACAGGACTGCAGTTGTGGCGTGGCGTTTAAGGGCGCAGGGATGCTGAGGTGTGCGGTAAGACGTGGCAGTGTTTGACAGCGTGATGCCGTAGCTGGAGAAAACAGCAAGCGGCTTTTCAGCACGCTGAAACGCCAGTCCGCGTCGCTGCCTGCACACTCCTTCAGCCTGCACAATTTTAGGTTTTTTTCTAAAAATAAAAAATATATTTCTGTTTATTTTTAAAATACATTTTAATTTCTTTTTGAAATAAAACAGCAGCCACAGCAGTGGATTGCAGGGCAAAAGCCAAGCACAACTGGCCACAGTTCAGAGGTAAAGCGACAGCACTGTGAACAGCTACTGAAAGCTTTATTTTTGACTTATCACAATAAAAGGCAACATAAACCCAGGCTTGCTGAGAGCGAGACGTGCGCACGGGCTTGTGCTGTTAACGTGTGTGTGTTTACCACTTTGGAAATGTGTCTAAAAATCAACCACAGGGCTTCAGCAGCCAGAGCAACCTTGTGCTGGCTGCCTAGGGAGCCGGGGTGCTGCCCCACGCCCGGAGCACCCGTGCCCTACAACCTTCCCATCAGGTGGAAAAGAACAGATGTGATGGGAGAAGCGTTGCTCTGTAATCCCTCAGAAACACCTTACGGAGGAGCAAACAGCTCCTCTCTCCCCTGAGCCGGCCCTGAAGCCTTGCCATTGTCAGCTAATTAATTTGTCGTTGCTTTCCTTGGCTTTTCTCCAGCGCAATCAAAAGCAGGACCCGGCTTCCTGAGCGCAGGTCCGCCTGGCGCCGTGATCGCCTGGCTGGGTGACGCTCCTGAGGCTGACAGCACACGCTTCCCAGTGACCTCATCGCGTCTCCAGCACGCAGACAAGTGGCAATACCTCTCCCCAGGCAGCCCCCACTCCCTCCACCTGCAACAAGGACCCCAAAAAACCTCCACAGGGGTTTGTGCAGGTTGTTGGCCAATTTTTTTCCTCCCAGGCAATGGAGCGGATAGCAAAACATCACCTCCATAGCGATGCTAGTTAGTGAAACCAGGTTATTTCACTACTGCCTGCCCACTCCCACCTCTGGGATGACAACGGCTTGTGTGAAAGAAGGCAAGAGCCCGGAAAGGAACGTGGCACTGCCTGCTTGGCCGACTTTCTAAACACACCGTGCACGACTCTGCCATCCGCGCAGCGGGCACGGCAGCTTCTCCCGTCCCCACCAGGCTGATGGGATCTGATTTTCAGCTTCAGGTCACGCTCCATCTGACCCCTGCCCAGTAATTCTTGAACCCACTGCCCACCTTACTCTCAAAGGAGTGAATGTCTGGAAAATACTAAGGTCTTGCAAATTTTGTGAGAACGGGCAATCAGGCTGAGAAAAGAGAGAGGCAACAGAATGAATTAAACCCTGGGAAAAACCTTAGTGGGAGTCCGTGCCTTATTAGACACCAGAAAATCCACTCTTCAGCTAAGGGTTCTCTCTCATGTGGATTCACTGGGGTTCAGTGACGTGTGAACTCCTGTTAAAGCTTTTCCTGTGGTTAGGACAGTTGCAGTGTGTGGCTTCTCTGATGTGTTATAAGCAACAGAGATGTGCTGCAGCCTCGGAGAACTCAGTCTGTCCGCCCCAGGCACAAACCCACAGAAAGTTATTTACTAGTTTATTTATTAGTTCTGTGGCACCTGGAGCCACTTGTCAGATCCAGCATTTTCCCATAAAAATAGACAAAAGGACAATGGGAAAAGGCAGGCTGTGTATGGCAGGAGCCATCCCATCCCCA
>VWZZ01007084.1:247090-289761 GCA_013399095.1 Psophia crepitans | reverse complement strand
AGTCGATCACCGACCGCATCACGGCGGCGCAGCACAGTGTCACCGGCTCGGCCGTCGCCAAAGCCGTCTGCAAGGCGACGACCCACGAGGTGATGGGCCCCAAGAAGAAGCACCTGGACTGTGAGTAGAGCTCCGCGGTGGCCGCCTGCGGCCTGCGCCCCGTGCGGGGGGTGGCCGGGGAGGGCCCACCGTTCGCCCACCGGGCAGCGGCTTTGAGCCCCGGGGCAGCCGGTGCGGGCTCTCCCCTCCCGCTGCGGGGGGCCGGAGGAGAGGTGCGAACCGAGCGCGGCCGCTTGCAGCTGGCGGAGTGGGGGTGTCGCGTAAAGCCGGGCGAACCTGACCGGTTTGCTCTTCAGAACTTACTTCACGCGCGGAGGCAGTGAGCTTTGTAACGCCCTGTCGCGACCGGGCAGCAAAGACACTCCGGTCGTGTGAACTCTTCCCGGTGAGGGCTTCTTAGCCTGTGTGCGCTGGCAGCAGTAGTGCTGGTTAATCCGGCACCTGGGGACAAGGTGGGTTAAGTAGCGTGGTTTTACTGTTGTGAGCGAGAAGTTACGTTTTTAAGGACTCTTCTGTCCCTCTGTGTGTCTGCTGGAGCGCAGCAGTTTAAGTGTGTCTAACATTTCCCGAAATATCATAGCTTTCTGTCTTGCAGCTCTTGAAATGAGGTAGAAAGACTTGAAGGGAGCTAAAGGGCAGGGCAAAGGTGGACCGATACCTCTCTCCAGAATGAGAGTCTGTTGCCAGTGATATATTTTAACTTGGAACGTTAAAACTCCTTCTCGTGTACCAAAAGATACGGAAAGCTACCCTTGATGCCTTCAAAAGTATCAGTGGTGTTGCTGTGCTTCAGGTTTTAGTGACTGGGTAGCAATGGGGGTTACCGTTTGACTGCTCAGAAACTTGCTTTGACCTTGTACGTTGTGCAGTATACTTCTTCACCACCTACTAAAAGTGAAGCAAGCGTGTGCGTTTTCATTAGGGAGAGGAAAGAAGACGTGAGGCTTTATGCTGATTACTTCAAAGTCCAGGCTGGTGGTTTCGCAGGACTTGTTCGAGTTGGTGGTACTCGGGAGAGTCTGCTGTTGAAGCTTTTGGAAGAAGCGTACTCAGTTATATTGTTTGAGGATAGTTTGGCGCTCTGATGTTGTGGCACTCGTGTCTTAATAACAGGCTCCTTATGTGAGAGCTTTTGATGTGGATTAAATAGTTAAACACAACGAAATATATCTGTCACTTGTTATTGATGTGAGTGAATGGAATCCAGCTACAGTAGTGAGTATTCCAGCTAATGTGTTGAAATTAAAAGCCTTAAAACTGGGGATAACTGACAATTTCTTTTTTTTAAAGATACCTCTTTAAAGTTACCTTATTTTATCTCATCTTGTGTTCTGCCTGTGGTAGAACAACTTAGTGAAGTAACCCTTGAGTCCAGAAGTGGCAACATAACAGGAAGCCAGAAAGTGGTGACAGTTTGCTCAATAGTTTGAAAGCTTCTGCAGATTAAAAGATGTAGCATGGTGTTTGAAAATATCCTGAGAATAATGTCATCTACCTTCACAAAATAAGAAAATGGAAACATGGAAGAAATCTTTAACTTGACAACAGCATAAAGTGAGATTGTCTTTTCACTATCAAATTCCTTTGAATATCTTTTGATACAAACCTGTTTAGAGCTGTCGGTCTCCTGACGGTCCCCTTCTGTTTTCGTGTTATTCACCTTCTCAGACTTTGGTCGAAGACAAACAAAAAGCTTGTTGTTCTGACCTGGTATCTGAAATAGAGGAAGGCTTTGGTGGGGTGAGAAAGATGTGAAATATGGTACCACAAATATCTCTGTATCTCTATGAACATTCTCCAGTCATTACTGAGTATACCCAGGTGCTGCTTTTCAAGCACCTGTCATGCTTCTTATTTTTTCACTTGTACACAGTTTTGTGTGTTTTTACCTGTATTAACTGTAAGCAGGTAAGATACTAGTAGAAATACTGAAATCTCTGGGAGAAGGAAAAAATCACACAATGTATTTTTCAAGATACAGTGCAGGTACTTTCCAATTTAAGTAAATTATGAAGGAAAACGAAACGTAGCTTGGATTTCATGCAAAACACGGCTAGTTGCACCTTGGTTGCTACATGTGTGTGTCATTCAAAATGCTACACCATCTGGTATTACTTGTAATTGCTACTTAAGAAAAAGCTTCACCAAGAACATGGTTTTGAGAGTTGCTGCAGTTGTATCAGGGATCGTGGAGCGGTATCTGTTTGTGTACTCTGTTCAGATTAATTCTTAAAACCCCCTTATTGCCGGGTTTCCTCAGCAAGAAAAAAAAAATGACAGTATGGGTATTTACAGGAAGATGTTGCACATGCAGTGTGTGGAGTGGTATTTAAGAGCCCTGGGTTTTGTCTGGTTACTAACTGCTGAGTAGTATAGGCATATTTTCCTTGAAGAGAGAAAAACACCCACACCCCCACACCCAACCCTAAGCCATGTCAATGGGAATACGTAGGGTTTTTTTTGCTTTTAAAGTAGGTCACGGTGTCCTAAATAAGTCGCTAGATCTATTTCTGTAGTATTTTGTAATATTTTAGGATAACATAATGTGTTATGTTATCCTAAGGCTGATATTTTCTTAGTGGAGCACCTGAAGGTCTTGTCTCTTCTTCGCCGGTGTGGTTTCTCTCACTTCCCCTCAGCTTCCTGAGTTGAGGTTGCCATGGAGTGGGGCTAGATTATAGTCTTGGTGACACGTCTCTTCTTGGCTGACTATTGAAAAGCTGTAATAAAACAAACAAAACAATATTAAAGCTGTAGCCAGTTTGGTAACTGGCAGAATAGACTTGTGTGTAGACCAAAACTTAGAAAAATGCAAACCCCTAAATTAATTGCATCTTAAACTTTTAAATTAATACAGTAATAAAGGGAAAGGCAACTGCTGTTTAACTTCTATACAGCCCACTTAACTCCTTTCCCCTCCCCTGTGCTCTTAATGTTACTCATCAAAATTTAAAACTCCTCTCCGTATACAAGCTTTGGAAATCTTGAAATAAGTGATAATTCAGGTACTGTAAAATCGTAGTATGTAACAGAATTAGGCTTTTAAGCCTTTTGCCTTTAGGAGAAAGTTCAGGTCTCCACCAAATCTTTGCAAACTTCAGGTTTTGCTAGTAATGTCACATCGTGACTATCAGAGTTTTGAGTTGGTTTTGTATCTGCCCCGTCTTGCTATTGGCAGACAGAGCTCATGGCTGTGGGGTGAATGCTGATACAGTGTGGTTCTTGGAGAGGTACCTGAGTTATGGAAGAGTTCAAGAGTATCACAGGCAGTAAGGTGGCTGGCATTAATTTTAAGCTCTTTAGTACTCTGAAGCTTTTCAGTACAGTAATTGAGGAAGCTTGGCTCAAACAAAACCTAGTTAATGTTTTTGTCATCTATAAATGTGGAGTTTAGTTAGAAATTGCTTAAAGTTTTTATTAAAAAACTCTATGGGAATTCATGTATCCTTGTTTAGTGGGGGAGTGGGACAGAACAGCTGGATTGCTTTGCTTCTGATAAAGTAACTGTGAGTTCGGATTTAGCTATAATGTAAACAAAACTTGGACTGCTATCAAATCTGCACTATAACAGCACATGGGCATAAAAATATCAGGTATTATCTTTTAATTACATCTTCCAGCAAGGACTGTTGCATTCCTTAGGCTACGTTGGAAGTTTGCTGAAGTGGCTCTTCTGTTTGATTTTTGTAATCTATAGTTTACAGCACAACTTCCAAAAGGAAAATGTAATCTTTTTATTTTCAAGACTGGTAGGGTTAAAGAAAGTAGTCTTAATTCTTATATCTGTCTTAAAGCAGCTTCAGTCCTGTGACAAAATGGAAGAAATATCCGAATATTAAACCATTATGGTTGTCTTGTGTATTTACGGTTCTCTTGAGGGAAATGCTCTTGAATCAAGAAAATGATGACTTTCTTGTTACTTGAAAGTTGTCAGTTTTTGTCAGTGCATAGCTGAGAATTTTCCAAAAACGCAGTATATGTTTTTTTTTTAATATCTGGATTTTTGCATGCTGTTCTCTGAAGAGCTGTATGGTTTCATAGATGATGTGCCAGTATTTCAGATGAGCTGTGGATAAGAAATCCTCAGTACTCTTCTAAACAGTGAGATTTCCACAGCTCTTCCAGACTGCCTGAAAACCCCGATGGTACTCCTCTGGTTTAAAGCTGTTTGATTTTTTTTTTTCTCAATTTTTTTTCTTCTCCTGTGTGTTAACATGTTTCTAAATTCCATTCTAGGAATAACACCACAGTTTCACTTGCAGTTGAAATGATTCCTCTGGGTAATTGACAGAATGCTTTGAGTTGTAAAGTGTTATATAAGTAGTGCGATAAGAAAATGAGCATCGCTTGCCCTATACATTTTGTTCCAGTTTTTGCTGCCAAGATCCATATTACAGTGGCCCAGCTGTCAGTCTCTTAGGTGCGTGTGTTCCTTTATACATCCAGATGCACGATGTTATAACCTTTTCCTCCTTTGTTGCCAGCTGTAGTAGATCCATACGATTGTATCTATGTAGATATTCCTATTGCAGACTTAGAAGAATCCATGTTAGAGAAATGACACTTGGTATTTTTGATACGTACCTCAATTGCTAGAATTCAAACGTGATGCTAGCTTTATTATTACTGGTTGTAAAAATAATAAAAAAGTCACTCTAGGTAGCTTTATTAAAGTCTTTTAAAACTTAATGTTTTTGCAATACACTCTCAACTAAGTCCAGTTTTGGCCTATCCAATGCACTGAGATTTCTTCCACTGTTCATTCTTAGTTTAGTATTTTTAAAAATGTGTTGTTTACTTAAGCATATTTTCTTTGGTTTTGGCAACTGTGGCTTACGTGTTCCTGCATTCAAGATTTTGAAACCAAAGATCACAGTTGTGCTAAGTGCCCTCGGTTAAAAAAAAATTGTCTTCGGGGCAGCCGGTCTGCATCGTCTTCCGCCCATGTCCATGCATGAGACTTGCAGCTCGCTCAGGTCCTCTGACCTCAAGCATAGCTTGACTTAGACTCTGAGTAGCCCTACATATGTGAAATATTTCCTCTCGGTTGCCTTTTAAAATCATCAGGCTTGCATCTTACAGAAACAAATAGCACATGCTGGAAGACCTTACCAGCGCTTTTACAGAATTGCTGGACCTGCACTTTTCAATCACATGGAACCACGCTTGTGGAATAACAAAATAACACAGGAACTTCTCAAATGTATTAGAGGTTTATCAGCTTCACTCTGGTACGGGCACTTGACTGAAGACTACTTTCAGTCTTGTGCACCGAAGCAGAAGGCAGTTGCTCCCTTCTGAAGATAGACGTCTGGATGGCTTTTTGTGGTAGGAAACCTTTATGATGGCATGATGAGCCAAAGTTTTTTTTTTATGGATGTGTGGCGTAAGAAGAGGTGGTCAGTTACAGCATTTGATATAGTTGCAAACAGTGGGATTTCTGTCACGTTATGCCTGAGCAGCGCTGTAAGAACACATTTTATATGAGTCTTAGATGTATATGCAAGGGATCACTCAGGTGTTCAGCATCATCTTAGGGTCTACTGGAACATCTGCTGGTAGACCTCAGCTTGAGGGAAGGTGACAACACTGAAATCTCTCTGGAGAGTGCTGGCAAAATATGAATTAAACTAGTTTGGCTAATTTGACTTGAGAGCAGCAAGTTTTTTGGGTTTTAACCTGAATCTTCCCTACTAGTTTCATCTATTATTTATTAAGGACTCCTAATATTGAAAATCTTCAGTGCAAAATTTTACTTGCTTAGTGGTCATGTGAAGGAAAAGGACTTACTGGAGAAACAATATTTTTGACAGGCTGTGTGGTCTTTGACCTTCGCAGATCAATGGAATTTCTTTAACTGTTACCTAGTAGTAATGGTGTAGATACTGCTCTGGGTGGGGGTGGGGGGGTGGTTGTTGGTTGGTTTGGTTGGTTGGTTTTTATAAACTGAGAATAGGATTTGTAGAAGTCCTGTGACATTTCTGTGCTGGTTATAGACATTTCGGTTACATCAAAAATATCGAACAAGATCCAACAGCAGTGTTTTTTTAATGCTTGCTTAGAAACGGATTTGATTTGGAAAGACTTGTTTGCCTTCGTGTGTTTTGAGAGGGTTATTTACAAGTGTCGTAACAAAGTTCTCCTTCAGCAGATGAGGCTGTTGAATTAAAAGTCAGGTTTTCTCTATGTATAAATTCTGGAACTGGCACTTGCTTTATGTGGGGCAATAATTGTCTATGGACTGTTTGGACTTCTACAAATTTTAGAGTACTACTTAATTTGACCCAGCATCTGATGATGATACAGCCATGAGTGGTGAGCAGCATCTATTAAATTACTTGTTTTTTGAGAATCTTGGCGTTAGTAAATATTGAAAGATTTTAGTACTATTAAACAATACGGTTTTGATGTATAGCTTAAAACTTATTTTCAGGGCTGCTCTTTTTGTGCAGTTATTTCAGTGGTTTTATGTGTTACTAGTAAGGATGAAAGTTTTCATCCCAACTTGCATGTTTTGTACATGTTTGGAAACCTTTGACATCAGAATGAAATTAGTAACTTACTAGAATTCACATTTTAGAGCTTTCTATCTCAACAACTTACTATCTAAAATTCTTTGTTAAAATTACACTGGCTATTAAATTATTCTGAACAGTGATCCTAAATCAAAGGTTTATGTTCTTAATAAACAGATCTTTAAGATACATCTGTAATATATTCTGTGCACTAGGACAGATATGAATTCTAACTGCAATACTTCTATGCAGTATTTTGTCCTAAACTATCAATGTGTGATCTCCCATTTTAAAAAAAAAAATTAAATGGCTTATGACAACGTAGTCCGTCCTCTACATTCTGCTAATAAGGCAAATAAGTTGGCCATTTCAGCGGTGCTGACACCTTGGTATTTAGTTGTTGCCCAGCTTCCCAAGCACCTACCCTTCAAGTACTCACATAGAGTACTTGACAAACCGTGTAAACAGCAGCTCTGCTCTGCAACCAACAGGCTGCTCACAGACTTGGCTTAAATAGGAGGCCACAAAGGAAGCTTTTCAAACTAGGTGTTTGTTTTACTGGCATTGCCCAGTCCTTAAGGTGTACTTTGATCACACCTGAGCCAAGTTTAGAGTGAGAATAAATGTCTAATGTGCATGTCTTGAGGGCTTTAGCTGTTTGATGGATTCAGTTCTCCACTCTCTTCTCAGCAAGCACCTTCACTAGCATTCCCAGGCAGGCTTTTTTCCCATGTACCTGCTGGAGCCTGTTCTGGTTTTGTACCAGTACTCAGGCAGAGACTTGAAGTTCTCTGTCTCTGAGCTCCCAAGTTAATTTTCTACTACTGAGTTTGTAATCAGACCTGGTCACAGCTTTTTTTTTTTATACAAGAGCCTGAGACCTGCCGTGATCCACCACAAAATACTCAGTAGGCTGGTGATTGGGGTATTTTAGCTAAGTAGAAGGGTGTGTGGATGCAAATTCTTGCTCTTAATTCTTACAGAAAAGAGGCTTATTACAGGTTTGTAGCATCTCAGTTGCTGTCATGTATGTTGGTGCTCAGGCTTAGGTTGGAGTTGCAGGGTACTTCCTGCCCGTTGATCTCGTGAGATATAGGTGTTTTGGTGATTCTTGCTTCTGTGATTTTCTGTTGTTGTTGTTATATTGAGTGGCTTCAGGCGTTAAACATCCAGAACACTGACTTTTGACAATAACTTGTGCATAGAGTTTCTATTGGACCAGGTTATTTATTGATGAGATACTGGGACTCCATACAATAACTGAAATGCCTTTGAAGTTCGTACTCGAAGCCTTTCAGTAAAGTGCAATGAATTTGAGCACATAGCGTAAAATAGGTCTATTATTTCTTCAAGAACTGAAGTTAATGCTTTCAATATGAATTCTCAATGTAAAAACACAAAATAACATGATGATCGTCTTTGAGCATATAATTCATTGTAATACTTTGATTTTTCTTTAATTTAGATCTAATACAGTGCACAAATGAAATGAATGTGAATATTCCACAGTTGGCAGACACACTCTTTGAGAGAACTGCAAACAGTAGCTGGGTTGTAGTGTTCAAAGCTCTAATTACAACACACCACCTCATGATGTATGGAAACGAGGTAAGATATGATTAGTTCTGTTAAAGTCTCCTTGGCAGTGTTCTAAAAAATTGTCTCAATCTATAAAGCATTAGATATGTACTGCAGTTTTTCAAAGGTCTTTGTTTTTCCTCTGCTGATGGCTATAAAGTACTTACACAGAGAAAGAAAATACTCCTTCAGTTATTTCAGTACCAAAATATAGCAGTGTTTGTGATTGACCTGCAGGTATCTGGGTTGGGCTGTGAGGGAATGATGAGTGACTTTTCTAGAA
The DNA here is from genome assembly GCA_013399095.1 of Psophia crepitans. Taxonomy (NCBI): domain Eukaryota; kingdom Metazoa; phylum Chordata; class Aves; order Gruiformes; family Psophiidae; genus Psophia; species Psophia crepitans. The sequence continues at coordinate 281,325 of VWZZ01007084.1, read as the reverse complement.
TAAGACTTGAAAAACTTCTGATGAACTTTACTTCATTAGGCTAGCGCTTATCAGTAAGAGCACAGCAAAAGTGTCTTGTTAGCGCTCCATACATGTACAGCCAACCTATTAACAGATAAGAATACGTGCTAAGGAGGGGAGGAATATAGTGACTAGAATATTTGATCTTGCAAATCATCATCTAATGGACTAAATTTTCATCCGTTGTTGCCATTAACATTCCTCTGAAACAGTGAGCTATTGCATTTAGTTCACTTAAATTATTTCAGCACGATTTATAAAAAGCTTCCCAAACAGTAACACGGTATTAGAAACATAACCTGTCTTACACAGTCCCTCCATAAAACTAAACTTTATCTTGGTCAGGTGACAGTCCTGAACTTGTTGGCAGTCATTCTCCTAATAAATGACTGTTGGTAATATTGATGATTCTTAAAGGTACTACTTCCAGCCATTAAACTGCTCTGAAAACCTTGTGTCACCTCCTCTCTCCAAAGCTCTGAACTTAATTGAAGTGACCTGCAAAACACAGTATGCTCTGTGTTACCGCTGCCCCAAGTTATTTATGTGCTTAAAATATAGTTTCAATAGATAATAGGCTGAAATTAGAGGATAATATGAAGTAAAATTCATTGCTTGGAATTAATTAATTATTCCAAATATAAAGTCAAACTGAATGCTGTAAATAAATGTGTATAAGTTTTTTTTTGCTGAGATGGTGTGACTGGAACACTAGTTCTGTAATTTCAGGTGAAACATGAATGTATTCCTCTTCTAATACATTAAAAGAGGCCTTTTTCTTAAACAGATAAAATTATCAGGTGTTGGACTTCTATTTTAATTACAAGTAAATATAGCAGAAGGTCAAATCGCTGAGCAATCACTGTCTTGCGGTTTCTTGTTCAACACGACTACCTGTTTCTTCTGCTTAAATTTTGGGTGAAACAGGTTAAAAGTCCTCTGACCTGTGCATTGTGCAATGCAAGACCCCTGACAACCAGAGAGTGACAGTCAGCCTTGGCCCTTTTAAAATGAGAGGCAGAACAGTAGCTAATTTTGCAGTGTGTATGGACACCTTTTGAATATCACCGTTCCTGATCATGTTCCAACTGTTTTTTCTTCTTCTGTGTCTCTTTAAATGCAATGCTAAGATGTAGAAAGACCAGATAAACTGACTGGAAAACAGAATAAGAAGCTAAAACAGTGCCAGAACTGTAGGCGAGCTGATCGTTGTAGACTTGTGTGAACTCCGTAGCTATAGGCTGAGAACACATATGGAGTTACTGATGAGGTGGTATGTGATGAACTGGGGAATCATTGGGGCCCCTTGGAAGGTGAAAGTACTATTTTCAGTTTAAATACTATTTGAGATGAATTTTCGTGTTGCTATGCTAAACCCTCGTTAAAATTCCCAAAGACCAGGTGCTACACTGAGCCTAACTGGGAAAAAAAAAAAAAAAAAAAAAAAATGCAAGTTTTGCAGAATGCGATAGTCCAAACCTAGCAGGCAGGTGGATTCCCACCAGGAAGGGTGAAGGAACAAGCCCTGCGCGCTGTGGCAGTGGATCAAAGATGTAACAAGTCTTAAGCCGTACTGATCATAATCCTCTTTTATGGAGTCAGACGGGTACAAAGAAGCAACAAAGTCAAGAAATCACAACCACAGGAGATCTGTGTGGAACAATGGCAGAGAAACTTTTAAAACTACCTTGCTATCTGGATGTGTTTTTCTCTTTTGCATTATTTATGGAGCCAGCATTACTTGTCAAAACTCAAATGTTATTTGGTCAGATCACTGTGTTTCAATATATATATTTTTATATGTTATATATATTTTTATATTTTACATATAAGTAATTATAACCCCAGTGCTGCTGCTCACCACAGTTCCAGAAGCATTATTGTTACTAATTACTTTTAAACTTTGTAACTAAGACTGTCTTCCACTTCTACAGCAGCAGTAGAGCAATGCAGACCTTGGGAGCTTGGGTGATGCAAGTGGTATTTTTGCCTTGTGTTTTACAGCTTGTCTGTTCTAAACTACAAAGTTAATCTAAGCAGCTTCCTCAAGGATTATTAGTCTCTTATTCACAGGCAGTGGTGTCTTGTTATTTAGTTTAAATTTATATTTTTGTCAAATAGTTTCGGATGTCGGAGGCTTTGCTAATAAGTACATTTGAGTTTTCCTTTTAAATTTTTCTCTCAAGTTATTTCTGTTGTTGATAGAGGCTACTAGAAACAGTTTCAAGGTAAATGTAGTTTTCTTGTAATATGCTTAAACGTTTTGACTCTCACAACAATGATACTCTCAACTTTTTCTTCACCAACAGCGCTTTATCCAGTATCTTGCATCCCGAAACACTTTGTTCAATTTAAATAACTACCTGGACAAAAGTGCTATGCAGGGTAAGGATCTTTCGCTGAAGGAAATGACTGCTTTTTTGCTCTGTGATAGTGTCCGTGTATCGCTTCAAAATGTCTAACTTACAAATGCTTAACTTTTAGGCTATGATATGTCTACCTTCATTAGACGATATAGCAGATACTTGAATGAAAAAGCACTTTCATATAGACTTGTAGCAGTTGACTTCACCAAAATGAAGAGGGGGTAAGACCATTACTGCCGCTTTTGTTTGGTCTTTCATACTGGGAGGGAGGGAAATACCAGTTGTTCTTGAGCTCATCATAGATTGGTGTTCCTTTATTATTACTGAAACCACATAATATCCTGAGGTCTCTTGTTAGTGTCTAAATGTGTCTTCTGCTCTGTAGGATAGATGGAGTGATGAGAACCATGAATGCTGAAAAGCTTCTGAAAACCCTCCCAATCATACAGAATCAGCTTGATGCACTCCTTGATTTTGATGTAAGTACTTTTAAGCTTGGTGTTTAGTAATGCTTTCTCACTTGAAGTGAGAGTTTCATTATTTTATTAAATACTAATTTACTTTCTTGTTGCTTTCTACACAGGCAAATCCAAATGAATTAACAAATGGTGTTATAAATGCTGCCTTTATGCTTCTCTTTAAAGATTCCATTAGACTCTTTGCAGCATACAATGAAGGGATTATTAATCTTTTAGGTATGTGAGAATTTTTCTAGCTTTTGAACTTTCATGAAAGATCCTGAGAGAACTAAAGCATATTGACAATTTCTGATTGTAATTTCCTAATAACTTCTCTCTGCTCCGTTACCCTTAGATTAATCCTATCTTAGTTTCTGTGGCAAGAAGAATACATCTTGAAACAGAAAATCAAGATGAGAGGGTGACTGGTGAAAGTAAACCAAAGATACCATAAATGTGCAGTGGATAACCTTTGCAATTGGACTGTAAAAGCGTTTAGTATAGTCACAGTATGACTGACTTCTGGTTTCCCATACTTTCACCTTTACCTGGTACCTGAATCTATGTGGGCCTAGTGGATGACATTTAGGGGGGGTTGTGCAAGAGTGATAGGCTCTTAGCAAAGCCTTGTAATAACTGCTCAAGCAAATTTCGGAATGAAAACATCTGATCAGTTTGTTCTGTTGATCCATTAGTTTTTACTCAATGAAATCTCTCTAAGTATAACGGGCCAAAGCATAAAAAGTGAAGGATGTGGTGGGTACTCCTGACCTATAGGTCAGTTTGGTACATGTACCACTTCAGTGGCCGTTCTGATGTCTTGTGGGTATTGAGCCCATTTACAAACATCAGAACATATTGATACAGGATCTAAAAAGGTGACTATAATGTAACTATATCCCAGGAATATTTTCAAATGATAAAATAATTTGCCTCATTGCCAGATGATAAACTAAGTTTTTGAAAATATTCCCCTAAATAACTAATTTAGCAATTGCAGTGATTCCCATCCAGGCTTAATAAAGATTTGCATTGTATTCTAATGTACTGAGATGGAAAAATCAATGTTTTTCTATTGACTGACTTATTACAAAGGTTGTCAGGTATTCATACAAACTTTAAAATCTGGATAGTTTTGCATTGCTTCGGTCTGTTCTCTCCCGGAAGCTTGTCTTGAATCAACTTTTATAATATGATGTCAGATTTTTACTGGGAAGGCTGTTATCTTACAAGAGTATTATTTGCATCCTCAGAAAGATATTTTGATATGAAGAAGAACCAGTGCAAAGAAGGCTTGGATATTTACAAAAAATTTCTAGCCAGAATGACCAAATTGTCAGAATTCCTCAAAGTAGCAGAGGTAAATAAATCTACATCTGTGGTAAGGGCATCATTGAGCTGTCTGTACTGGTACAGTAGTCTATATTCATAACAATGACTTCACAAACAGATTAATGTTTGTTTAACTTTGCTATATAAGGAAGTATTCTACAGATTAGGTATTTCAAAGATTCTACACGCTTATTAATGTGAAGTTCTTAAGTATCCTTTTTATTAGCCAGACAACACTGTAAATTTTCTGATGTGTTGTACGCTTCATGAATGGTCCAAAGTGTATGAACTGAATGTTGCAGCGTATTTGCAGCGCTCTCCTTTATGGTAACTGCTCAAAACGCAGAAGTAGTTCCAGTAAGCAATGTGGGTGTTTCTGATGCTTCTCCTAAGCTTTTGTGCGTGAAAAAGTTGGGCTCGATGAAAAGCTTGGTTTGCTTTGAGGTGCAGTTTCATGCACTTGTGATTTCTAAGGTGTGTTCCTAGTGAAACACATACCAGCTTGGAAAGTTATGAATATCCCATTTTAGTATGTTAGTTTCTATGTAACATTGTCATCACTGTTTTATTTTCATTGCCACTGCACGTAGTAATGTATGTTTTCCTTCTGTTTTTTTTTTTTTTTTGTAAACCCAGCAAGTTGGAATTGATCAGGGTGACATTCCAGATCTTACTCAGGTCAGTGTACATACCATATTGATTAAACTAATTGTTTTATTCTTTGCATTTTTAAAGGTTGATGTGTATCGTAGTAATCATTCATCTTGAGAATGTATTCTCTTCTGTGTATTTATATATGGGAAATGTGTGTGGTGACTTTTCCCACGGATTGAATGTACTCAGTACTCGCACTTTGCAGCTCTTAAGATTTTTGTTGTTGTATTTGAAGCAATAAAACTCACAGAATATATTTTTCAAGAACTTCTGTTTATCACAGAGGATTCAGTGGCATGTAAGCCACAAGCATCGTGCCATGCCTTGAGGAAAACCTTCTATTTCACTGTAACTTGGTGTCTTCCAACACACTTAAACATTACAGTTAGCTAGTTCAGAATTTTTTTTTTGTTTCCCCTGAGGTCTGAAGAGATTTGATGTTTCTATATCAGCACTTATGCTGGCTTTGATATTACTGAGTAGTACGAGGGACAAGCGCAGTACAGATTGTGCGCTGGAACATTTAGTCTAAAAAGTGAAATGCAGGGGAACACCTTCTAGTGAGGGTAGATTGAGGGGCAAAAAGGAGGTGAGAAAGATGGTTTGACCTGGTGAACAGAAAACATTGATAGTCCAGAGAAGTGCACAAAGTTACTCTTTGAAGTTCATTCAGTTCATAGGGATGTTGTATTTCTAACTGAGGACCAACCCAATGAGACAGAAGTATTTGATGTTCTTTCTGTAGCACAGAGTAACTGGATGGGTAGAATAAATGGCAGTCTGTCAGGAGAGTTGGGCAATAAACTGGAGTGCCTTGATAGAGGTCTAGAGTACTCTGGCTGTTTCAGTGGAGTCAGTGTGACGCAGTTAAAATCTAATGTGTAGACTTCGAACAGTCATATTTAATCCTACACTACTATCTTGAAACTAAATTTCATGGGTTAATCATGTAAAAATATATCTACTGTGAAGACTTGCCTAAACTTCATGAGTCTCTTTTTTGTATGGAAATTGAATCTATACCACAAAGTTCCATTGTCAGTGTTGTTGATTACTGCCTACAGTATGATTTCCATCTGAAATCATACATGTTTCAAAGTACAAATCTAACACTAGCTCCTCGCAATTAATATTAACATCTTTAAGAACTTCTAGGTCTTTGTGGTAGGAAAGAAATGTGACTGTAACCAGCAGCTAACAAGTGAAAACAGTAGTTTGTTTCTATTGGTGTTTGATCTTAGCATCTTACTCTGTCTTTCGGTTAGTACTGCAGTGTTCAGCTGGTCTGTATTACGCTAATCAAATTATACTCAAGTCTGAAGTTATACTTCACTGCGTTTGTGTGCACTTGTCCAGTTAATTGGGTCATTAGGCTCTTCAAAGCAGAGGTTTTTTTATTGACTGAGAACAGGGGGTTTAACTTCATTTTGCTGCATTTTATATGTGAAACTTTCAGTGAGCAAAACCTTTTCTATTTACTCGTCTCACGGTATTTTTTTCTAGTAGCTCAGCTATTTTGTCTTAAGTGCACTTAGACGTGAAAGGCAGCTCTGAACTGCATAGATGTCAGCATCCTGTGTATTTTGGCACTTTTGGTGCCACTGTTAAGCATTCCACTTCCACGGTCAATTTCATGGCATCTAATGAGAGTTGAATAATTGTACATCAATTTAGTGTCCTATTAAAAAAATACAATTAGAATAAATTTCTTAATATAAGACTTTCACCAAAATTTAGCTTTCGGTGTGCCTGTGTTTCTGAAGTAAGTTCTGACAGGATCATGTCTTTTGTTTCTCTTCTGTCTACCATATTTAATTTTTTTTTTTCCCAAAGACTTTGTTTATATTTCTGGTGTATATTCTGTTCTGGGATTTGTGTATTTCAGTGTTCCCTTAAGCTGATCCTGACAGCAGCGGATCGGATCCTCTTTAAGGGTTTATTGTCACTGTTGCTGTATAAGCGTTCTTCCTTGATTCTCATGCTCACTACGGCCACTTTTGCCCGTTCCTGTAAAGAAAACGTTCTCCTCTTTAGGTGCCCTGTTTCACAGTGTTGTTGCTTACTTTCTCTTTATAGCTGTTAAAGTATTTCATGAATGCAACTGGGTCACTTTCCTCTGTATGGATCTTAGTCTGTCAGATGTCTTTGGGTGGAGGGAGGGGGGCTGAGTCATAAAATAGAGCTGTTTTCGAGTCGTCATGTCTGTATTAGCCCAGGCATCTTTTGTGACATAAAACTAAGATCTGCTCACTCAAAATTTTCTCTCTGATGTTTTGTTGTATGTCTGCAGCAATGAGAAAGTTCAGGGAAGTTACTGATTTGTTGGGTTTAGGTTTTATGGTTGAGGGGTTGGGTTTTTTGTGGGTTTTTTTTTTGTTTTTTGGGTTTTTTTAAAAGTGTGTTAGAAACTAAATATAGAATATGCTTTTCCATATAGATAAGTTTTAGAGTGGCCTTGGAAAAAAAATGAAGACTAGGAAAAACTCTCTGGAGTTAAAGTACAGTCTCCTGTTATCAAGGTTATCTATCTAGCTGTGTCATGCAATGCCTTTTGTAAACTATTGTTCCTCCTGAAAGGTAAAAAATGAGGAGTGTTTTGGTGGGTTGTTTTTTGGGTTTTTGTTGTGGGTTTTTTTTTGTCACTGACACCTTTCCACAAAGGTATTTAAAAATTAGAGTTTAGCTGTCTAGTTCGAACACCGAATTTATTCAGGACCAGTTGTTGAGGTAACTACGCTGTCTTAGCTTAGCTAGCTCTATTTATAGAAAGAAATATCAACTTGGGCTTTAATCCTATAAAACTGCTTGGCTTAAAGGTATGCTAATGGCTTTTGTTTGCATCTCTTGTAGCTTGAATTGGCCTTCATTGAATGTGGGAATCTAGGATTGTGCTCTGTATTTCAGACAGGAACTTGCCAAAGCCTCGTGTGATCGCTGTTTTTCCTCTCTCCAGGAAATACTTTGGTCTGTCTAGTTTTTGGTCTAGAAGGACTAGCAAGGGCAAGCTTGTTTTTTCTTCCAAACAATGCCCATCATATCTGTTCTACCTATGGAAAGTTGGCAGGTGGTAAGAGAGGCTTAATGTCTCTGAAACCCTGCTAGATGAGGGTGACTGAGCTGGCAAGTAGATTAAAACTTCAGAGGTCTATTCCCTTCATCTGAATCTGCAGCAGGATTTATTTAATTTGTTTCACGGGGTATGGACCATGTAATTAATCCAACTTTATTTGAAGTGATGTTGCTAGTTTCTAATGCTTTAGGCCACCAAAGCCTTTGGAGTAATCGAGTTGGTTTATTGTGTAGTCATGTGTTGAATAGCTACTTGGTCTGCAATAGGATTGTTGGGATTAGTTTGAATTTGATAGCTTGTTTTATCAAAACTAGTGTTCTGCTGGAGTCAAGTGTTCCTAATGCAAGCCTTTGTAAATATTTGAATGGGAAGTGATTGGGTTTTTCTGTTGTTATGGGGGAAATGGGATCAAAAATGCAAAGGCTTCATTTTGGTCCTTCTGTGAGTATAAGGAAGTACTGCTTAATCAGCTGTGATTACTGGATTAATCTCAACATAGCAAATACTGTTGCCAAAACCAAGAATGCAACTTGCATACACAGAAGCAGACTTACTCTAGGGGCATCCTTACTTCACGTCTCTGTGGTGCAACTCCTTTTAAAGAACCACGAGTGGGTAGATACCATTCAGGTGTGCAGGATGGCAGCAAAACCCAAAGGCATGATTATTTATTGATGTGTGGGGTTTTGTTTGTTTTCAGTGGATGAGAGAACTAATCTGTGTACTAAACAATGTTGTGTTGTCTGAAAGTGGTGTTTTATAAATACTTCAACTTTAGGCACCCAGCAGCTTGCTTGAAGCACTGGAACAGCATTTGGCTTCTATGGAGGGGAAGAAAACAAAAGAAGTCTCTGCTGCCAGCAGGTGAGCACCCATTGAATTGCAATCATGCATATACTTAGGTTTTGTTACCTTCATACTAAGAATTTTCAGGATTCAGTTCTTTGGTTTTCTCCTTCAATTGTATTCACTTCCAAATGTGTCTTCCTAGAAGTGTAAATGAAGCATCTAGTGAGTAGTAATCTGATAGCTTAGTCAGTTGAAATCTAGGTCTGTCTGCCCGTGTGTCAGATGGACTTGTTATGCTGTAACAAACCACTGAGCTGAGATCTTGTATATTACTCTTTTTAGCTTTTACTTGTTTGAAGTCCTTTGGCTTATAAGACTTCTAAGGTATTTGGGGTTTGAGGCTCTTTTTACTCAAGCTAGGACAGTATTTGTCTTTATTGTCAACTACGTATCTCAGATTGTGAATTTATCTTAACGTAGGTATAAAAGTTCTTCAGTCCCTTCTCAGAACAGCCAAATTAGATGCTTTGTGCTGTCAGGAATTGTGTTATTCTTTCTGTCAAGTACAGCATCAATATGTACGAGCAGTATTTCTGAAGAGTGAGAGATGTCTTGGCATAGGCATTCTCCCACAGAGACTTGGTAAATATTGATAAATGTATCAGTGTAAGTTACTTGCAAAAAAAAAAAATATATATCCAAGGAGCAAAACAGCAACTCAGGAATGTATCTGAGGAATCACTATGAGAGTGTTCTGCTAAAAAGTACACTATAAGGAATAACTTCTGTGCTTTTACTGTTTCGTACAAACAAGCTTTCTGTGCCTCTGCCGCTTGAATGGACTAGATTTCCCGTCCAGTCTATATGACCTTAAAGAAAAAAGACAACTGGTGTGTTCTGTACTTTCCAGTTCCTACCCATTGAAACCTGAGGGAGTAATCCTGTGTACTCATGCCATTTTTTCACCAAACTCCCTCGTTAACGGGGTGTCTACTTTTCTGTACCAGACAGGAAGGGGAAAAAACCCACTGGAGTGGAGGGGAGAATGGCACTCAACTAGATGCACTTGATGATTAAATTGTAAGTGATGTATATCTGACTGTTTTTTCTTAAAACTTTTTGTTTATTTATTACTATTTTCAGAGCTAGTGCCCTATCCAGTGCTGTTTCCACCCTTGCCAATACAGGAATGTCATTTAGCAGGATGGATGAGAAAGAAAAGCAGCAGGCATTGGAGGAGGAACAAGCTCGACTGCAGGCACTTAAGGTACTACAGTTTTTTATAAGTTTGTGTTCTGAGATTCTTTTTTTTTAACTGAACACAAGTACAATCAGGACTGGCTTTAAAATAGTGTATGGTGGGGCAGCTCTCCTCTTCGGAGAGGCCAAGGCATGATTCTGTAGGATGCTGGTGTCACGGCTGCCAATACGTGGTGACCCTTCTACCAGGAGTATGATTTGAATAGCAGACATCTGATGTAAATTATTTCTTTTCTTCCTTACAAGAGATTGTTATGTATCTTAGAGATTCATAAAATGAGTATATAACAGTTCTAGGTTAAATCTCAGCAGCTGAACATACTGCATTGCCATCATAAGACAGATTATTGGTAGGAGGGAATTGTTTTTCCCCATCATATACGGAATATAGTTATAGTGTGATTCTTCAGCCTTGTTGCTCGTAATGAGGATATACACTATAGTTCTGCCCATGTTTAACTGCTTCTGTTTATTCTATAACTTAGTTTGGAAAACTTTGCAATAATATGTATTTAAGTATAATTTATGGACTTTGAATAGTAATACATTTGAAAGAAAACCAGTGTGTTTTCTTTTGGTGCCTTAATGTGTGCCTTTTTTTTCCTCACTGGTAGTTATTGAGTAGTCCTCTTAGTAAAATCCCTCTCCGAAGGCCTGAATCCTGGTCCTTCAGGTCCTTTTAACCCCTTTATAGCATTGTTTCCTGAGAACATACACAGTATAAAATGTCAAAGAAGGCAAGATGCTTCTCTTGCTGAAAGCTAAACTTGTAGTTCTGTCGTGTCCCAGGTACATGCAAGTGGGGCAGTTGGGAATTTTTCTTGTGTTGCTTTAACATCTCTATAGGCACACATGAATGATGAAGCAACTCTACTCATGTCACCTGCAGGCCACGTTGAGAGAGCCTTAAAACTATTTGGAGTGTGAAAGTAAACTTTGTTAAAGCAGAGTTGAGTTTAATCTCTGGAGTTAGAGAGGTCTATTGAAGATTCTCCGCTTTCCTGACCTTTTCAAATCAGTGTTAAGCACATTTTTTGCTATTGTACTGCAGTTTTAGTGTGCCTTGCTACCTGCTGCTCAACTGCTTCCCTTGAATCGCTGAAAGTGTGCTGTATTTGGGTTTTTTGGTTGTGGTTGGGTTTTCTGTTTGTTTTTCAGGAGTTGCATCTTCTCTGTTCACTGTCCTGCTTGTACTGTCACAGGACTTGTGGCTGCTGTAACGGAATAATTACATTGGTTGATAGAAATTTTCATTTAGGCAGCAGAGAAGCCTGCAAGCTCACTCAACGTTTTGTTTGAGGAATGTCAGCAGTATGAAACGTACACCTGTGTTTTTTGACCTGTGCTGTATAAATGCAGTGGACATACCTAGAAGTAATGAGGGATGTAAACCTAAAATTAACAACGTAAACTAGATTTTTATTTTGCTAGTTTAAGGTAAACACCACATGAATATTATTAGGATGTGCATTGTCAGTCTGACTTCTGAATATCTGAATTGAACTGTGAAGAGATCATAACAGTAGAGAGAGATGGGTCTTCCTGAACAAAGGTCCATTGTTATCTCTAATTGCAATCATCTTTCTGTTTTCAAAATTTTACAGAAGAATAACTTTTATTAAGACCATAATTAAAACTTTCTCTTGGAAAAGTTCTTCAGGACTGAAGGGTTAATAAATTAATAAAACTAAAATACAAACTGTGCATCTCATCTTTCAGGAGCAGCGATTACGAGAAATTTCTGTAGTATCAAATTCCACTTCCACATCAGCATCCCCAAGCACCTTATCAGGAAAAAGTGTGAATACCACTGTAGCTGTTGATCTTTTTGCAGTACCAGCACCCACAACAAATAGGTGAGTGATGCTTTGCTTTCTGAAGCAAGCAGAAATTACTGCATTGGCCTGTAGTTCCACAATCAACTGCAAAGCACTGATCCTAGTTACTTCTCGGTACTTTTCAAGAATACGGTTGATGCTTTCCTAATGTATTCACAGAAATTTTGGTCTCAGTTAATAAGATGCGCTTAATTGCAAGTTTTGTTTTGTACCACTATTTTTGATGGGCTACTAGTGAACAGGAGAAGGTGAGATTGGTATGAGTGCTCATATTAACACAAGAATACAATGCCTATTACATATCTTCATATTTCTCTCTTTTCTTATTCAGCATGCCCAACCTTTCTAGTGATCTTTTTGATCTTCAGCCTGCATTTGTTCCAACTGTGCAGAGTACTCCAGCTATATCAACATCAGCAAGCAGTGCTTGGGGAGGTGAGCTGATACAACGATTTGACTGTCTAAATAATGGATGAATTCTTAGAATAGAAGAATAGAACACCAGTTCATACTTAATTGAATCTACACCTTAAACCTTAATTACTTTGCATCCAAACATTTCTGTCCTTGACAGAACATAAAATTAGTCATCTGTGAAAGCTCTAGCAAACTGTTACAGAAAAGTTTACTTTTTCTTCTTTTAAACACCCTACAGTAGTGTCAATGTGCAGTAGATAGAATAAAGGAACTATTCAGTAAAGGGGACAGGTAGAAGAAATGTAACTAAAAATCAAAGTTGTAAAATGCTGGGAAACTAAGCAAATGTAACTGTGAAAAGGTGCTGGACTAGTATTTCCATTCCATTACATGATATTAAATATACTCTTCACTGAAAAGGTGTTGGTGACTTCAGAGTTCTTATAACAAGGCTGTCATTTCCAGTTTCTTGGGCACAGCATTCTTGGTACCCGTACCCATCCTTCCGAAGAATAATCAGGATAGATATTAAAGAAATTTCTTAAATGCTGAAATAAGGCAGTGTTAACACTGCCTAAGTGGTGGTATTTTAGCTGGTGAAATCAATACCCTTGTGTGCTATTTGAAAGGTAGATTCCTGAGGTCCAAAATGCGGTAGCTAACTCCTTGGATTGATAGATGTTCTGTCGTTCTCCCCTTCCCACCCAATAGCAATACTAGAATTACATTTCCTAGATAAAGAGAGCTGTTAGGATTTTTATCTGAAACTAGGAATTTGTATCTTTAATGGGCTGATGACTAGGTGGAATAGTTACAGTTTCTCTAGAGATTCTCATATTCAGTCATTTCAGTCTGGTTTTTCTTTCCATTATTTGTACTTTGTATTCTTTCCTTCACTTCTGCATCTGAAAGGTCCTTTCTCGTCCTCAAATGGTTGTGTTGGTTCTCCACCTCATCTGGACATCTTTGACATGAAGCCAGTTGAAGAAGCTGTAAAATCTACCACCCCTTTCATCAATTCTGCTTTTTCCTCCAAACAAACGGTGGAACTGTTTAGTGGTAAAAACCCAAACAAACAAACCCCATGTAATTTCTTTGCAACTGGAAATAATAATGCTGATAAACTGGGTCGTGCAATCCTTTTTTCCTGGTTTGGACCTATCTTCACTTTTTATTAACGAGTGAAAATGGTGCATTAATTCCAGATGTAGTTAATCATATTTCCTTAAAGTTTTATTTCTACAGTTGAAATAACTCATTATTTTGTTCAGCTAGCCCAGCCTAGACATCCTAAGACTCGCAGTATTGCTAGAATTTTTGCTAATTTCTTTCAAACCGCAACCTCCTTTTTCTTCTGTAATGGGGAATGTAGCAGTTACTTGAGCTTTTCAAACTCATTAAATAAAAATACCCTTTTTTAAGTCATAAAAATTTTTAATTTTGAACTGCAGGTTTAGTTTTTGGGTCCCCTCTTCCTTTTTCTCTTTTAAATTGATCTCATTTTCTTCTCTCTTTTTACAAAGATGACTTTAGTGGTCATAAACCTACATATGCTTCTGTGTATCATCCTCTGACTGTTGATGGTAATTTGATTTTTCTTTTTTTTTTAAACTTTGATTTCACTGTAATGAGTAGCATTGCTCCATGGGTGTATTTGACTAAACTGTCCCTTTTTTTTTTTTTTCTTCCTCCCCAGGTTTTCCTCTTCATTCAGCTCCTCCAAGTACCACTTCTTCAACAATTAATGTGGACTTCGATGCTGTTTTTGGAGGAAAATCTACAGCACTGGAGTACAGGTCTACAAATGGTAAAAACTAGTTTATGACTAATTTACACCCTAGAGGCAACAGTTGCTTAATGATTTAGCATAACTGCTATTGCAGTTCAAAATTTATAACTTAATACACTTGCAAGCTGATTATAGGGCTGGTAACAGAGAGTTCAATTGTAGTTATTTACTTTAAAATTAGCTTTGACTGATCTCATACATTATGTAATAACGGTTTCCTCTCTCTTTGGGGGAATGAACGTTGAACGTGGTCCACTGGATATCTCTTAACGGGTAAGCTTATGTTAATTTGTTTTTACTGCTTATGACTTCAGTGTTTTCTCTTGATACATGATAACGAGCTCCCCCTAACTTCATTGAGAGGCATTGTACTTAAAAAAAATGCAAGACAACTGTATGTGGTGCTTGAAGAATAGCCGAGTTATGATCTTTCTCTTGGTTGGTGCTGGTTTGCTCTATGTTCAAAGTCTTTGTGAATATATAGCAAAGGAAGTTTTGCATACATTCAGGATACTGGCAGCATCATGAAATTATTGCTGTATTGTGTTACAAGAACACTTTGAAACTATATTTAAGAACCTTCTGTCTTCAATTTTAGGGGAGATTATCTTAATTTAAAATACCAGTGAGTACTGCTGAAGTGAAATCAAAGATTCTGCTAGATTAGTAGTTACAATGTAGTATTCCATTACCAAAAAAAAAGGTTAAACTGTGCTGCCATCTAAGCCTTAAACACTTCCTACATGTATGTTGAACCTCCACATATAAATACTCAAACTACTTAGCATTTTATAGCAAGTGTACCATCCTGGACCCATCCTTATGGATGGCTTTTATTAAATGCAATGTAACTCTTCTGTTAACAGTTGCTTTTATGTTCTTTCTTTAGCTTTTAACTTTCTAGATGATGTGTTGCAACCCACAGTACCACCACAAAGTCAAAGAGCCACTTTAGCCAACCAGCAAAGCGGAAAAATTTTGGCAAATGACCTCGATTCTTCACTTGCTAATCTAGTGGGAAGTAAGTGTGAAGCTTTTAAATTTAGCTTTCCTGTTTGTTACTCAAGACAAAATGGGGTGGGGGTGTGTGTGTGTGAGTGTGTCTTGTCCTCGTCCCGCCCCCAGTTTAAAAATACTTAAGAATTTTGTCTGTTTCTCTTCCCTGTCCTAGATCTTGGCTTCGGAGGAACTCCATCCAAAAAGTAAGTACTTGGCATATTCTCGCATGACTATTTGTTAGTCTTTGGCATTTTACCAGCACTAACATGGCATGAGTTTCAACTCTTGAAAGCAATCTGATACCAAGAACAGCACTGAAACCATGAGTTTGTGGTCAGTCACAGTAACACGGTCAATCTCAACGTTTGAAGTACTGCACTTTAGTTAGTTTTGCAATTGGTGTATTTTTATTAAAGTATTTTTATGAAGCACCATGAAAGATCTTGTGGTTACATAAAACTCCAGTTAATCATTATACTGTATGGTGCAGTAATGATGGTTTCCTTTTAACACAAGACAGAACCCCCAGACTTCAAACTTACAGGATCAGAGATACATAGCTACTGAAATCCTGAGTGTTTCTTCCACCCATGGATTTTAGCTACGTACATGTATTAAGGCATGTTTTGGTGTTCCGTTATGTTGTTGTTACTCTAGCTGTTGTCTGTCTGAGAACTAACAACACAGTTTTTCTTTTAGATCGGATATGCAGTGGACCCAGCCTACAGAGAAAAAACTTACTGGTGGAACAAACTGGCAAGCAAAAACAAGCACATCGACCACATGGAACCCTACTCCCTTACCCGCTATTCCACATATGGTAATTTTTGCACCATTGAAATCATGCTTCATTCTAGAAAATGCTGCTTCTGTGCTTGAATTAAGTAAAAAAGAATAGCAGAGGCTGTTTGGGACAAGACTGGGGGCAGGGAAGAGTGCTTGTAGGATCGCTTCTCAAACAGAATGAGGCAGAGACTTTAGGATGCTTTATTTCCCCGTGCTGTAAAACTTGTCCATAAATAACATAAATAATCAACCTTTCACTTGAGATGTATTTCAGTTCATAAGCTTTATTTTTAATTGAAACAGATGACCCAAACCAGAAAATTTCTAATGTGCATGTTTGAGATGCTCCCACGCACTTCCACCCTCTCCCCTCTGTCTCATCCCCCCCTCCCCTAAAGAATCCAAAGAATGTGTTTCAAAGGCAAAATTACTGTTCCTTCCAGTTTTTGCTCCTTTCCCACTTTATCACATGAAACACTGCTGCAATCCCTGCAAGGCACCTTAGTTATTAAGTCAAGCAGCATTTTGGACTTCTGATAATGCTCAACAGCGACTTCATATTTTTAACGCAGTACAAAACACTAAGTGGAAGTTTTACGGTTATTTAAATCAAGAATTTTCATGTCTTGGAGAGGAATATTTGTAGGCAACTTTTTCAAGTATCTTCATATATAATACAAATCACTTGTGAAATGTAGCTGCCTTAGAGGGAAATAGTGTTCATCTCTTATGTGTACGACTAGGGTAATTGCCACATTTGCTATGAGTTTAGGACTGCTGTCTGACTGTTTTCCAGTAAGAATAGCTTTGCCTGTAATGCCTGTTTTCCTCATGTGAGTATGCTCATTCAAAATTATCAAAGTTGAATAGAATATTAAATCCACTACTGCACTCAAAAATGAAACTCAAAAATTCAAATGAGAGGATGTCTCAGTTGTATAGCACTTTTATGTGAGACTTCTGAGACCATAAAAATCTTTTTATCCCCTCTCGGTGCCCTAGAATGTTAGAGTACTGATGCATCCTGACTTTTGAAAGACAGAGGGCACCTTAGCACATGCTGGTCACTGCATTTGGGTTGTGTGTTTTTATTTCATGTGTTCATGTTTAATACTTTCTGCTCGAAGCATTAGAGTGCGTTAGGCAGGTATCTGCTCACTCATTGCTTGGGATTCTAACCATTAATGATGCAAGGAACTAGCTTAGCTATGAGCATCTTGAAAATCAGTGCCCCAGTATTGGAAGGGTCTCACTGTCCTGGCATGGTCTGTGGCATTCAGAGTGCTAACTCGCCAGTTCATGTGTAGTCTGCATACTCTTTCACAGGCAAGTGTTTTATCTACACTCGATTTTTGATACAATTAGTACTACTTAACAGTGCATGGCAATTTCGAAATGCTTGCATCACTGTGCCTATGAAAGCAACCCAATGTAAGTTATTACTAGCTTAGGATGCTCTTCTTTCTTTTTTCATATTGTGATATGCTGCAGACATCAGAAATTAGCACGTGAGCAACGTTTACCTGACTAAACAGCTCTTGCTATTTGTTTCTTAAGCTGAATGATCTCTGCCTTCCTCGTTGTTGGTTTTTTCCTATGCCCTTCTCACACATAATGGAAGGAAGAGGAATACTGCGTGCCATGCCCTCTAAAAGCTTCTCACACAAGTGTTTGTGCAAGCAATGTACTCACATCTGGCTAGGTTTAGTAACACTTCTGGTTTTGCTGTAAGGCTTCCTAGTGATAGCTTTCTAGGCAGGGAGCCTAGAAACGAACGTAGTTACTGACGTTACTGTCCTTGCGCTGTTTTCCTCCTGCTTTAACTGTTTTAATAAATGAGTTATGGTACTGCGCTTGAATCCGTCCCTTGGTTAGAATTTCCGGTTCGAATACCTATTAAATAATTTTCTGTCCTTACTCCTTTTGCTGTGCCAGAATGGAGTACACTATCCTGGATATGTAAGTCAATTTCTTGTAAATATGTTGTTATTTGAAAAATACGTATTTCTCAATACTTAAGAGTTTATGTATATTACTAGTATGCATGAGCTTATCTAAAATACAGTAAAATTTTCTTGAAGGTACCTGCTCCTATCACATACCCAGTGACCACACCTCAAGTGCCTGTATATGGAATGGTAAGAAATGCGATTGTCTCGTGCTCCTGAAAAACCCGGTGGTTTCCTCCGGTGGGTTTCACGGCAGGCATTACTGTGATCCTGCAACTTACGTGTCCTGTTTCATAAGGTCAGTAGTGTGTGAAGTCTGACAGCTTTTTCATTGGAAGAGATTACTCTAAATTCTATACAGCAAGTTTTTAGAAATATTTTGGCTTTGCTACGTATGTGTGTCTATGGTTTTTTTTCTACTATACTTACAATGTGAAAAGATGCATCTTCTAGAATTAGTTTGAGTTTTATATATCTGCTTCGTGGGGCTTTTGTTTTTCTAACAGGTACCTCCTCAGATTGGAGCTGCTCCTTTGATGGCACCCCAGTCAATGATGTATACGCAGCCTGGTCTAAGGCCGACAAATCCTTTTGCACCTGTTTCTGAAACTCAGGTGAACTGTTTTCTTTAATCTTCAGATCGCATTGAAACGTCAGTCTTGGTAAAGCCAACCAAATGTTTCATGAAGGGCTACTTGTGTGTTTCTGCATTTGAAAGTGAGGGGTTTCGCGATCAAGGGCAACAGCTTTGGCTGTCAGGGAAGCAAATTCAGATGGTGAGATGGCGTAAATGTAAGAAGCAAGTAAAAAGCAGAGATTTAGCGCTAACTCCTTTACTGTGCCAATATTAAGAAAATGGGAGTGGTGAAGATGTGTAGAATTTGGACATCCTGTGATACTAGCTGACTACTTGGTTTAGTCATCTGACGAGCACTGGTAAAAGCTTTCTGGGGGATCAGATGGTGGGGAAGTGAAAAAGGCATGGGCAAGAGATCATTCAAGCTGAAGGAACTGTGTACTCCTGTCATCCAAATATGTTGGTCTTAATGTTCTTTGAGGATTTTTAAAGTGCCAAAACCTATAGTATTAACTTGCGAGTAACGAAGCAGTTGAACAGATTCATGATTCTCCAACACTGAGCAGCCATGTATTATTATGTTAAGTGCATTAATGTGTAATCTCTGCTTCACAGATACAGTTTATGTAGAGCCGCCAAAGCAGGAAGATGTGAGAACAACCAAATACTGGTAAAAAAAAAAAGACTGAATTTCAATCTTTCCATGATGTATTCCTGAACAGGGCAACCGTTTCTTCCCTGTATAATACAATATTATTTTGAATTGCAATGCTTTAGAGATTCTTGTTTATAACAGTCACTGCAGTGTGAAGTCATGTTTGTTCACTGATTTTTGAAACTGCTCAGCAGAAAACAGTGTTTTATTGCAGTTGACTCGGAAGGTGCCAGCTGGATTATCATCTTCAAAGCTGAGAAGAGAGGTTACATGAGGGCTCTACAACCTTATTCATCAGCGGATTACCTTAGGAAGTTAACTGAAGATGTCAGAGCTATTTATTTTCTCCGTAAATTCTGTGGCTGTTGTAACCAAGACACAACACAAATGAAGTTGAGCAATAAAATTTTTATGTGCTCCAATAAATACTCTGATAGAGCAATGCTTGCATTATCATAAGGCCAATATTGTGTCAAATCAGACAGCTTTTTCACATTAGAATAGCTTATAGTAATTTGCAGACTTCATAATGTGAGTTTGAAATGCTGTGAATCAAGAAGATATATACATATTACATATATATATATATATAGTAAAAGGAATAAATTGCTCCATTGGTATGTCAGTGTTATGTGGCAAGTTGACAGAGCCAGGCTCCGATAGGGGCTGAAAGTCTGTATTGGAGTAGGGGAAACAAGTGTGTTACAGACGAGCGTGTGCAGCCTGCAACCGGTGAGAGCAGCTGCACTGCCGTCGAGCACCTTCTCTGCAGACAGCGTTTCTCATAGCTCGAGGAGGAGCAGCTTTGGGAGCCAGTGAGTGTAGGTATCCCTGAGAGCGGTAAATGGGAGCAATTTAAAATCTCGTTGCTAACTGCAGATGAGGCGAGAGATCCAATTTTGCTGGGTTTTCTTTTTTTTTTTAAAAAAAAAAAAGTCCATTGGGTCAAAAGAAGCAAACCCTGCCATAGTGCTGACACTTGGGAACTGGCAACTGTACTGAAATTACCCAGCTGTAGAGAATAGCTTGTGCTGCTTTTCTGAAATAAGAACCTAGTTGTAAACCATATAAAAGTAATTATTTTTAAATGTGTAAATACGTGCAAACTTTTAGATAATCTTTTCTTTAATGCTGCAGTGATCTTTTTCTTCTGTAGTAACTTCAAGGTAAAAATGCTGTGTTTAGCATTCCGAACTCTTTTTAAGAGGAGAATCTTTTAAATCAATTTAATTTATGAAGTATGTTATTCATGATGGGTCAGATGTGTACAGACTTCTGGCACGTCTTTTGTATTTAACAATCTTCCTCCAAAACTGAAATTGGCTATGAAAATGCCTTATCTTGTAGTTTTCAATGACTGATAAAAAGCGATAGCATTATAAAAAGAAAAGAAAAGTTGATAATAATAAGTGGAATTGGGAGCAACCTTTCTTCCAGAAGTTTTGTGGCAGAACAAAATGGAAATCTCTCCTGTAAAAATGACTTCTACTAATGATTAATATTAAAGCTGGCTTTTCAAAAAATGAAGAGTTTTCTATTGTTAGGGTAAACAGACCTCCAGAGCAGCATGTGTCTTACCTTTTGGAGAGTCTGTAGTTGCAGAAATGTCTGACTCTCACTATAAATCCAAATAGGCCTGAGAATCTTGTCAAACCGTCCTGTAGAGATATACAGCACTTTCCTCATAGCGAGAACAAGCCTTCTCTCTTTCTAAATGCTTAATTCTGTCCAAAGAATGCAAACGTAGTACTACTTAACTCTATGGAAATATTTTTGCCAAGTGAAACAACACAAAAGAAACAAAATGAAAAAAAAACCCCCACCCCCTGACCCTTGGACTCTGTAACCACTGACTTCCTGGGAAATGCAACCTTGCAGAAATTTAAAACTTGGGTTTTCTCAATACATACTGATTTTTAAAAGAATTTGGACCCGGTATATAGCAATTTAACATTCAAGGTTGAATTACAAAGGGCTTCAAGCTTTAATCCACCTTTATTGGGTTGAACAATTGTACAATTTTAAGCCAATGAGTTCTTCAGTGCCTGTAGTTACCCTCCACGTGACGAGGGAATAGATGCCATTTAGAACGGGTCATTGTGTTGAGGGGACTGTTAATTTAAGAAATGATGAATTCCATTGATTTTTATTCAGCATTGAAAAGTCTTGAGTTCAGATTAGACCAGTACAGGTAGTAATCAATGTCTGGGCATTAATGACCGAGCTGAGAGTGCGACAAGCCGTTAGGTCTCTTCTACTGAGTTGTATAAGTAACAATCAGTTATTTTAATAAAATATGCAAATAAATGCCTGGTAAGCAGTAACTATTTGTTATAACTTTATTGCAGAGCATTCTAAATACCTGGAATGTACTTAGCTCCGAAATTGATCTAGTACTAGGTATAGTTTGCACTATTTCTGGATTTTTTTAATGGTTCTTTGGCATGCTTTCTTGTAGCAAAGCTGTCTGATACCAGTCTATTTAGTATTAAAAAAGGAGAAACAGCCACAAAGTACACCCTAAAAACTTTATAAGTCACCTTCTTTTTAGTCTCGTTTAGAACGTTTGATACGTTAAAACATGACTTTTGGATTTATCCTTACGAAGAAAAGATTGCTTTACACGCTTTACAGAAGCGCACAGGGCTGCCGCTTGCCAGCCTCTCCCTCGTGCGCGTATTGGAGCGCATAAAATGGCGGAGTGTTGCGGTTTAAATCACGCGGCTTAGACGTTAGAAGTGAAGAACTGAGGACTTAGGGTGCTGTCAGGGCTTTTATAGCCAGAACTTGTTCTCCAAAAGCACCGCTTTGAAGACAAAGGTTGTTCTTGAGGGTAATGAATAGCCCGCAAGAGTCGCAAATAGCAGTTGTGATGAGTAAAAAACTGGAGAGATGTATATAAATGTGACTTTCCCTTTTGTTTCCTTCCGACGCGTGTGATCAGAACCCTGTTCTGAATACTTCAGAAAGCAGATGAGTACGATGTTTGCCTGAAAAGGAGGAGGACTCGAAGTATGCTGCGTGCTTTGCGTTACCGTACTCGAGCGGGTCGTTCATACCGAACTTGGGACTTGGTGCTGCTGCGGGGAGGCTGTCATGGGATACACTGTGGGAGGGTTTCTGGGGGAATTGGGAAGGGTTGGTTGTGGTAGGCCTGTTGGACTCGAAAGCGTACCTCTTTTTAAATAACTGGGGTTTTCTAATCTTCTCTAGATGTAGTTTGACTGCCTCCAAGAAGTTACTGAATAATTATTTTGTTTAATTTTGGACACATGTACTAGAGAATTCTCAGTTCTGTGCGCATCGTGGTGGAATACTTGTAGGTAAAAATAACGAATGGACTTTTGTTATGGAAATAAAACCCCACACCCAGAAAAACCACCAACAAACCCCCTCCTGATTAAGACTGAATACAGGGTGTATCCCCGTCTGGGTGGTTTGATGTGTGGCAGGGAGGGTGGGGTTGTGGTTAGAATAGTACGCACTGTGGATCGGTGCTTAATTTGTACATAAACACTTTTGTTTTGGGTAGTTTGTATTGTAAGGACAACATCTAAAGGCGCTGTGTATCAGTTGTTTATTGCCATGTAAAAGATTCTATTTTTGAGCAATGGAACCTGTACGCGTTATCATTTGTACATCGCTGGTAGCTGGGCACGGACGTTACTCTGCCGTCCCCGCCTTGTCACCCACACGCGGGTTCTCGCGGCCGTTTATTTAAGGAGATCGCAGTGATGGCGCGGTGACACCGGGAGCTGTAACGCCCGCCCTGCCCGTGTATCTCAAACCTCTGTCGTCGCTGTCGTGTTTAATCTGAAGGTTTGGCTGGAATTTCATCTTGGAGCACAGACACCGCAGGTGCTGGAACAGCTGTCCCTCCCCCAGCCCCAAGCGCATTATTTATTTATTAGGTTTTGGGTTGTACGTTACCTTTTTTCCCCCCATAACAGGTTTGTGCCTTTTATCGGATATTTATTTGCAAGGAGCTCCCACACCTTGGGCGGTTCAGGCCCTTTTTCAGGCGCGGTGTTGTGCGGCGGCTCCCTGGCGCGGGTTCATTGTGTGAGCACGGGGAGGAGCGGGGAAGGCCCCGGCCCAGCCGCAGGCTCGTTTCGGGGGTTGCGTGCTGCGGAGTAATCGTTTTTTAAAGCAGCCGAAGCACGCGCCCGGCTGTGTGGGTGTTTTAACCGTGGGGTTTGTTACTACGCAAACTGTTTGTTTTTTAAAAACCGCTCATGTCCAGTTATTTGATGGAAAAAAAAACAACAACTTTTGGAGAAAAAAACCAAAAACCCTGCAATGAAATAAACTTTGGCACATGCGAGGCGTGCGTGCGCGTCGTCATTGCTCACCGCGTGCCCCTGCCATGCCGCGCGCCGCCGGCCCTTACGTCATTCACAGGTAATAACGGGGGGGCAGCGTCACTCGTGCGGGGAGCTGTTTGTGTCACTAGGGTGACGTCTGGCTGTCATCACATCCCCGCGGGCTGTGGGCCTCGGGTAACGGCCGGCCACGGAGCGTCCGCTGCCGGGGCCGGGCTGAGGAGGGCGCTGGGCGGCACAGCCCCTCCTCGAGCGGGCCCCGCCCCGCGCGCTGCGTCATCGCGTCGCTCAAAGCCTGACAGCCAATGGATAAGGCCGTGCTGGGTACTGACGTGATGACGTATGATTGCGGCGTCCCGGCGGGGGCCGCGCACGCACCGTCCGTTCCCCAAGATGGCGGCGGCCACCAGCAGCGAGACGGGGTGCGGCGAGGCGGCGGCGGGCGAGAAGCGCGGTCCTCTCGGCATCCCCGAGGCGGTCTTCGTGGTGAGCGGCGGCTCCGCCGGCTGGGCCGCGCNGGGAGCTGCCGGCCCGGCCCCGCCGCGGTGGCGGAGCTGCGGGGCCCTCCTAGCGCCGCGGATTTGTCTGGCGGGCCCGGCCCTGCTCTGCTGTGCCCTGCCCGCGGCCCTCCCGCGGTCTCGGCCTGGGGCAGCCCCGTGCCGGAGCGCTTCTCTTCCCTGCAGGCCGGGCGGGGTCCCAGGGGGCGGGGGGTGCCTCAGCCCTGCGGGTTTTCCCGGGGTGAGTTGCTTTATGCGGGTGCCGCCTTGGCGCGGTTAAGCCAGCTCGGGGCCCCGTTCTGAGCCTTACCGTGTTCTTTCGCTGCCAGCCCACACGTGTCCTGAACGCCCCCCCCGCTGGACGCGCCGGGCCGGGGCTCCCAGCGGCGGCTCTTCCGGCACGGAGCACAGTTACCGCTTGTGCTCCAGCTCCGCCGCCCTGCGAGCGCCTTGCGCTGCGCCTTCCTCCCCTCCTCACCTGGTTCTGGGCCCCGGAGCAGAACCCCCTTCGGAACCCACCGCGCTGCCCGGCGGGGTGTCCCGACTTCTCCAAACCCAGCCCATGCGTGTCTTCTGGGAAACAGGCTGGACTCGTTTATCTGACTTTCAAAAGCAATTTACCGAGCGTTTAATAATTCTGTTGGCTGGTTGAAAAAAAGAATTCATCGACTTACACAGTGGTGTAACGTCAAAATTACCGGTTGTTCCCTTCCTGCTGTGAGCCAGCTCTTGGGGCGCTGTCCTGATTGCTCTTTTATTTCGTCTGATCAATAAGCATTGATCGGACTGGCTGTGCCTGGCTGCCTTGGCGTCGTCTGGAAACGTTGGATGTCTTTGTTTCTTGTGCTGCTTTATTCCCGAGATTTTCTTGGACTTTGCAAATTTGTATTTCTCTCATCTGTCTTGATATCCTTACTGGAGCTGTTCGGACTGATCAGGTGTGACTGCTCTTACAAAAGTAAATTGATTTGATTTTGGTGTTTCTAGGCACAGCGCTTGTAATACCTGTGTACCTTGCTAGGGCGTAGGTTCTGAACAAAGGGGTGCAGTATGCTCGTTCCCAGTGCATCCAGATCCTACGTTTTCTTCAAGGTTCTTTAACAGTTATTGGGGTCTGGCAAATCTTACTGGGGTGTGAAACCATTGCTGCCTGCAGCTAACTTCCTTCTGCCCCCTTATGGGAGACTAACGCAGACACAAGCGCTGTGACCTCGGCTGCCCCATGAGACCTCGACCGTCGTGACAGAGGAGAACTTGTGGTCTGCGCTGACTCTGCAGTGGGGGTGGCCACCCTGGCAGGGAACAGGAGATAGACACCCTCGCCGTGTTTGCCGAGGCTGGTTATCGCATCCCTCGTTTTCGTGCTGGTAGCTGTCAGTGTGGTTCCTGTTCGGTTCCACGTTGTTCCCTTCGGATGCTCGTGTCTGAAGTACCTCACGTGGGTACCCTCCCACCTGGGAGAGTTCTGGGGATCGTGGTGTAGTTCTGTGCTCCTGTTCAGGTCTTTGTAACCTTATGTCTGGATCCCAAACCCATTGAAGCTTCTTAATTCTGTTTTGAGAGGTGCTCTAATCAAATCCAGATGTCTCTGCAGAAGAGATCCTCAACGATGATCTTGGCGTACCTAGATGTAGATGCTCAGATAGACTTCCTTTTATTCACAATAAGCATGTGCTAAGAAGTTTTAAACGGTGTTCTGCCCCACCAAGTGAAAATATTAGTGTCTGGAGGGTGGCTTTTATTACAGGTTTTCTGTTTCAAAACCAGTGTACGCTGTCAGGATGACAGAGCCTTTCTGATCACTCACTTGATGTTCGCGCCCCCACATGCTGCACAGGCCGTCTTGCTGTGAATCGTGTCTCCAAAGATGTTTTCTTTAAGGGCCTTGATTCAGCAGAGGCTCTTCAAACCATTTATGGTGGATGCCTTCTCTTAAGCGTTGCTCTCTGGGTTCTTGTGCCTTTCCAGATTTCAAGTGACATTAAGCACTAACTCAGGGATTCACTGGAGTCTAAAAAACAGTCCAAACAGAACTTTCCACTCTGTTTTCTTTTGAGCTGTTGTCCAGATGTTTCCAAATAAAATGCCTGCCTTAGCACACGTGTGGGTGGGAGGGGGGACACAAAGCTGAAAACGCGCCTCCTTTGTCGTGTTCTCCACATGTGCCCACGGGCGATGGTAGGTCTCTGCAGAAGCGGCACGAGTGCCTGCTGCTCTTTATACGGGCCATCGCTCAAAAGATGAACGTGAGGCCGTATGGGAGCGTGCCATCCTGCTCTGTTTCAGGGCTTTTACAGAGTGTTTGTGTGGCTTGGCTTGAAGTTTGCAAAGACTTCGTGGCCTTTATGGTGGTGTTTTGCCTGTTAACTTTCTTCTTACAAACATAGAGATGAGTTTTGGCAGGTCCTTGCAGCACCTGTAAGGTAATTCTGCAGTCGAGATGCTGCATGGCACGCCGTGAAGCAGGGATCCCAATAGCATTGACCCCCAGCTCTGCCACGAAGCTGTTCTGTTCAAGCTCAAAGAAGTGAGCGTGTCTCAGCCTTGCAGTTGGGGAAGATGGGCCAAAAGCCCAACCAGCGGAACTTGGAAGTTGCAGTCGGAAAAGCTGGGTGGTAAATCTGAGCTCGCCTTGGTCTGGGGCTTTACATAGTGGGGGGAGGGCCTGGATTCACTGATTCCTGTCTCAGCATCTTCATTTCAGGAGAACTTGGGTTCTGTCTTGCCTACCGGTCCAAACACATCGGCGGAGGGAGAGGTGGGCTGCCAGGCAGTGTGCTGGGCGAGCTGTTCCCCACCTGCTTTTTCTTTCTGCATTGAGTGATGTACATAAGCAGAATAGTTTCCACAAGAGGGAGTTTCATTTCCAAACATCCTCAGGCCTCACTTCTACAACACTTGCCTGAATATAATCCTGGGGTTTTTTTGGTTAAAGCTTCTCCACAGGCTTCATCGGGAGGCAGGAACGCTCCTTGTTCTGGTGCCAGTGAGGCAGCTCGAGGCGTTCTTCCAGCAGTCTCTCGAGTTCTGTTGTAGCACCCAGATAGTGCTGCCTGATGAAACCTGTTGGGGACTTCATGTTCCTCCTGCAGGTTTCCCCAGTGATGAGGAAGGTGGGTGGCTGCTCACCAAGTTCAGTAATTTCATAGTAAGTTTCGTTAGCCGAGAGAGCTTAGGGGTCGTAAGGAGGGGAACCTGCAGTAAGCCTGATGTTACTTTGGTAGTGTATTGTAGGGCTTTTTTACGTGAAACTACCGGAATGGAAACACCTAGTTAAGCTAAAAAGGGGAAGCTGAAGGGGCCTGTGGTAGGCTTCCATCAGATTTTACAGAGCTGTATAGACAAGGGCAGAATTACCGCAGTGGACGGGTGCGGTCGTCTGGAATTACGCACAGGTACATGTCAAGGTCAGAAACGCATGGCTGATCTCTGGCCCGACGTGCCTTTCATGAGGCCGAGAGTGCTGCCCGCAGGCAGGTGAACCGCTTCTCCGGAGTCTGAAGGAGGCGCGTGCAGAGGTCAGCATCCGTGCCTGCTCAGGCCTGTCTCTGGCTGCTTTTCCAGTCAATGGTAGGACTGGCTGGAATCGTTCTCTGGAGGTTTCTGTGGCTTCCTGCTGATGGTAGAAGGAGCTTTTGAAGGCGAGCTGTTCACTGCCGTAAGCCTGCCTGAGCACATACCACGGTCTTCCCCCCCTCTGCCTCTTTCTCTGCCGCAACATGCTTGATCGGGCCGTGATTCTTTACCTTCATCAGTCTTATCCTAAATAGTTCATAATCTGATCAGCCACAGAGCAGCATTATCCCCGCTTCACAGGTAGGAAACCAAAGTTTAGCCGTGGGCGGGGGATATTGATCCCTGTTAGGTGTCATCTGACACCGGCAGGACGGAGAGCAGCGCTGACAAGGTACTAGCAGATACGGTTATGAAATAATCCTTGCACCTATTCTGTAGTTCCCTACCAAAAAAGGGGGGAGGGGGTGTGAAGTGAAAGGGTGATTAAGAAGGGAAACAAAATGATTTTGTACTTCACTCCAGAAAAACTGTTTATGTATAAACCCCCCCCAGACTTAGCTGCAGTAAGATGGTAACATGACTGTATCTAGGACTGCTGTAAAACTCTTCTAACACTGAGGGTTTCTTTCTCTCCTAAAGGAAGATGTAGATTCTTTTATGAAACAGCCTGGAAATGAGACAGCAGATGTAGTTCTTAAGAAGTTGGATGAACAGTATCAGAAGTATAAATTTTTGGAACTTAATCTTGCTCAAAAGAAAAGGAGGTAAGTCGTGATTTTTGCAGAATTGAGAAATGTTTAGCACAGTTCTATTTTTTTTTTTTTAAATAACCCTAGTTTCTGTAACTATTCCAAGAAGTAAAAAGTTGATGTTAGGAGAGCTAATATTTGCAGTACTTTAAGGAAAGCCTGGCTTTTTTTCCTTCCCTTTTCCTGAGAATTACATGCAAAAGAACTTACAGTATTGCTGAATTGGTCCTTAGCCTTTAAGGCCAGAAGGTGCTGCTGTGGTCTCTTCATTTTGTCAGCCTAGTGTAAATAAGAATACACTTTTGCTAAATGACTCCTGTATCAAGCTTGTAACTTCCAGTTTAGTAACCTCATCTCTCTTCAGTAGCTTCAGTCTTGATCTGAAGCTGGGCAAGAAGCACGTGTTTGAAAGCTACAGTCAAAGTTTCACATAATATTTTATTTAGATTAAAGTTCTTTCATGAACTCATGAACAAATACCCCTCCCGATTTCCACTGGAGCCTGCCTTGGCAGTAACCGCTGTCCGAGCCCGCTGCTTGCAAGGAGGGCGGCCTGACGCCAGCGGGGATCCCGGCGTCTCTGCTGGGCTGCCGCAAGGAGAGGGGATGCCTGGAACTCCAGAGAGAGCTTCTGTTCTCACAGGGCCGAGCCTCATAGCTCTGAACCGTGTGTTAGAATAGTCTGTGGGCCTCGGGAGAAACACACTTGGTTTGTTTTACCTACAGTGTTTATCCGTGTTTCTGCTGAGGTGCCCTCTCTGAAGAGATCAGAACTACACAGAAATAATGCCGGTGTAGCAAACGGGTATCTGTTGCTGTTACTGCGTGTGTGTTGCAGTTCGGAAGCTCTGTGTGTTGCTCTGCCTCAGAAAACCAGGGAGCCTCAGTACGGGAAGCGGCAGGGGAAGCTGTAGCAGAGGTGTCGGTACATGCCGTATCTTTCAAACCTGCATCTGTAAGCCTGGAAAGCTGTTCAGGGTTTCAAGTTTTAAAATGGAGGTTGGATTGTGTAATGAAACTGATCACTTGTTTAGGAAACTTTGTGTCTCTGTAAAATAATAAATTATGACTGTTGTTAATTCACAGGCTAAAAAGTCAGATTCCTGAAATTAAACAGACATTAGAAATTTTAAAACACATGCAGAAGAAAAAGGTAAACTATTTTGAATATCTAATGAGTATGAGAAAAGCTAACTGCCTTTCCACCCTGACAGAACACATTGCAAGAAATGTTTTGGAGAGCACACTTAATATGCCTTTATAAATAACAGAATTGTTTTTAAAGGTATGTAGTACTTTTTGAAAGCTAGTTCAAAAAAAGTTCATGTTTGTAATGCAAACTTCACTTCTGGTGGTGTACGGGTTGCAGCTAAGCTGTGGCTTGATCTCTGTACTTTATAGAGATTTCTGTGTTGTTTTTAAATGTATCTCGTTAAAATGCTTTATTCTTGGAGCTCAAACTTTAATGTTGAAGTAAAATTACGTAGAGTTCCACCAAAGTTAATACCGTATCAATGGCGAAAAGCAGAGAAGTGTGCTCTTTACTGTAAGTTTTATGCCTTTGACATAAGTTTCCAGCAAAAATAGCAATTTTAAGTTTTATCGTTTGTCTTAAGGATTCCACAAATCCAATGGAAACCAGATTTTTATTGGCAGATAATCTCTACTGCAAAGCTTCAGTTCCTCCTACAGATAAAGTTTGTTTGTGGTTGGGGGTAAGTATTAAAAAAAAAAAAAGTTCCTTTCTCTGAAACTGTTTAAATAACTTCTAAAAGGCTGTTCGTTGCTGTCTCCTCTCTGCTCCTGGCGGCTGTGGGCGTAATTCTGGTCGCATGTGCACAGCAGAGCTCTGCCCTGTCAGCAGGGCAAACCCACGGGACAATTTCAGCGCGTTAGGGAAGGGTTTGTGTTCGGTTTTAGGTGGTGCCTGAGCAGTAAGACTTCAGAGAATTGCGGTTTTGCTGGATGGTTCAGGAAGGTTTTCCTTAGCGCTTCTATCACTTTGTGGTTCGAGTTACCATCCAGCGTTGCCTGGGATTGGAATGTGCCCAGCAAAATAACTTAGTTTGACAGTGAGCTTCCCATCTTCTCTACGTTAGTATTTAGCATCTTACTTTCCCTTTTCATGCACTTTTTTAGGGAAAGATGGGATTTCTGTTACTCGCAGGTACCTGCCAGCGTTTAGAGTAGAATTCGTGCTAAAGACTGGTGGGATCAGAGCTGGAGACACAGATTTCTAAGTATTTAAGCGATGCCAGGTTGGGATATTTTGTATGGAGAGGCTTCCTTCTGCGTGGAGATAACCTGCTAATGTTTATTTTGAGACTTCTAAATCCCAGCCGTTCCCAAATCCCTGCGTTGGCTGCCAAACAAAACCGCTTGGGTAGGACAGAAACCTTGTTGGCACATGCGGTGTCCGGACTGCTTGGGCAGTTACTCCCAACCTCTCCCACTTCTTTTCAATCACAGCAAGAGGAGATTTGCCAGATCGCTGTTGCTTTCGGGAGACTGGCTTCAGAGTTCACAAACATTGACTTTCAGGGAGCATCCCGGGTTTATTTTGTAACAGTATCACAGAAAGTTCATCCCGCTGAAGTTCATACAGAAGAGAGACGATGAAACGCCACACGCAGTTTGTTGCCTGTAGGTGTTCTTGGCCTTCTGCCTTTATCCCCTTGTTGCTTACAGCCTGCGTGCTGGGCTGTGCATATTGCTGTTACTGGGGAAACGGGGTCTCCTGGTTATTTTAAAAGAAGAATGGCTTATCTCACGCTTGCAGCTCTGCGCGCGTTCCCTGGGACCGTGTGGAGTTACGTGGCTCTGCTCAGCGCAGTTCTTAAATGGTCCAGAGCTTCATCGCTGGTCTCCGCTCGATACTGCTTTTACCTCTTCACGCTCCTTACTGCAATAGAGACGTGTAGATTAAAACCGGCCACGGACAGGATAGGGCTTTTACCCTGTTGTGTCTTTGAATACCTGCAATAGTTCCTGCTAATGACCAGTGCCAACACAACCAGTTTCTCGAGTCGCGTGGCACTTGAAAGGGGCTGCCGAGAAAGGTGAAGTCTCTTTTCAGATATGGTGAAGACGGTGCTGAAATGCTGAATGCAATCACAGGGAGGGCAGTCCCTGGGCGCTGAGCTAGAGGGAGAGAACTTTTGAGAGTCACAAGAGGGATTATTGCTCAGTCACCGAAGTGGTGGAGGCCTCAAGTGGATTCTGGCACTGCTCGACCTGAATCTTGTCTTGCCCTGTCAGGGCAGCCTTTTGTTAATGCGATAGGTGATAAGCAGCGGTCTGAACCGAGCCTGCTACGGCTTATTCCGTACAACACAGGAGTAAACCTTTCGTCAATCTTTCTTTTTTTAGGCCAATGTGATGCTTGAATATGATATTGATGAAGCTCAGGCTCTGTTAGAGAAGAATTTGTCAACAGCCACAAGAAACCTTGATCTTCTAGAGGAAGACCTGGATTTTCTTAGAGATCAGTTCACCACTACAGAAGTCAGTATCCTTTTTTCTTTATTTATTCACAAGAAGAAGAGGTGCATGTCAAAGCTAACGTTCAGGTAATGACCGATCTCCTGACGTGGTGTTACCTTGGACCGGCTGCCCGTAAAATTCTGTAGCAGTGAAACGGGATGTTGCGTTTCCGGCACTGAGTTGAGGGTTGGGGGGTCGGCGGTAGCAAAGCATCTGTGTGTGTCTGTGCTTGGGTCCCCATGAAACCTCCTGCCGTGGTGGGAGCCAGTTGGGAGCGTGGGTGGGTGCTGCGGGCTGCCGGCCTGGTGGCCATTCGAGAGCGACGCGACTCGACTCAACTCGTCCTTCCTCTCTGTAGCGTCTGAATATTGTTCTGCTGCCGTGTCCTCCGAGCAGCGCGAGCCCCGCAGCACGTGTGGTGCCGCCTTAGGCATGGCGCCGCTTCTTGTGTGTATTTATATGATCATGAAGCACCTCCAGGGGTGTGGGTTTGTTGGGGTTTGTTATACTTGTTATACTGTTCTAACGATGAGAGTGACCGTCAACGGAAGCATTAGATTTCGTAAATGAAGGCACAGCTCCTCGTTTTTTCAAGTCAGTAGTTAAGACGCCCTGGTGCTGCAGGAAGCTGCAGGTGCTGGAGGGAGGCAGATGCGGCTGGAAGAAAGACTAAAGGTGTGTTTCTCTGGACTACCTTTTTGGAGGTTTTTCAGTGTAAGGTATGAACGCCGCAGTTGGTACCAGTTACCAGGGTTCTGTATTAAGGCTTTGCACCAGGTCAGCTCCGTCACCAAACGGTTTCTGTACTGACTGTCACAAGTGAAGCGTGGCCAACTCTATAACCTGCTTTTCCCCTTCTTTTTCCTTTTTTTTTTTCCCCTTGTCTGAATGCACGAGCTATTTCCTTAATTCCACACCCTCAGATATGGCTAGAGTTTATAATTGGGATGTAAAGAGAAGAAACAAGCAAGACCCTTCCAAAAACAAAGCATAGTTTTGCCAATTTTAAACGTGGTTTCAATTTCCAAATATTTTTTATTTAAACACCCCCCAAGTTCATCCTTAAGGGACTGAGTTACTTTAAGCATTTCGATAAATGGTAAAATATATAAAAACTAATGGTGAGCACCGTTTTATTTATTTGTAAACTCAAAATTTGGTTCCATGCATGCTTCATGAAATGAATGATTGAAAAGGCACCACATGGTCCAGCAAAGGACCAAGTATTTTGATCAGGCCAGGCTGTCGTTAATAAATTTCCACCTGGAAGCTTGTCTGAAAGAGTTGAGGGGCGCGTGTGAGGTGGAGTCCGCCGTCTTGGCAGGTTGAGGTCATGAGCGCAGGGGTTTCCTGTCTCAGCTCTGCGTGCAGCTGATGGAGTTAAAGCCGCCCTGGGCTGGGAAGACACTCAACTGCAACGGTCTGGGAAACGGGGAAAAATACAGCGAAGGCTCGGATTTTGTTTCGGTCAGTTAATTGGCAGCATCAACCTGCGAGCGTTCCCGGATATCCGCTTCGGATCAACTTCTTCAGTCGCTGGTTAGTTAACTGCCGTTACTGACCTCTCGGCACTTTACGTACAACTTGTGACTTGTCTTCAGAGAAGGGCGGTAAATGGAGCCAACAGCACAAGCCATGGCAGGGCTGCAGCTGATCTCGCCCCCGTCTTTTTCCCCCGCGTGCAGACATTGCTTATTTTTACTTATTTTTTTTTGCGAATGCGTTGAACGAGGACACCAAGATGCTGATAGCCTGTAAACGAGAAACCCCCCGTTTACCACCCCTTAGATGAGATGCTAAATGTCTTAACGCCCTCGGCCTCCCGGGTGGGGAAACCTACTGCAGGAGAAGGCTGGCTGGCCGGAGCGAGACTCCTGCTGTTGAGGTGGGATAATTTTTTTGGTTCTAATGAAGCCTTGCAAGATTGTTGCCTTTTACCTCTGCGGTTCCTTTCGAAAACGAAATGCTCAGTGGTGATGTCCGTGGCTAATACTCACATTCTGTGACTGAGAATACAGGTTTCGCTGCGAAAATAAACGCAAATGTTCACTGTTGGATCTCCGCGTAAGAAACAATATACCTGTAAATTTTTTGTACTTTTATTTCATGATATTAAAATAGTAAAACTAAACAGTTGTGGCAAACACCTGGTTTTGTGCATCTTTCTTTGTGGGAGAAAGGCAGGAATCTGATGTGTGAGCTCATAACCTTTCCCTCACGTAACTGGGGGCAGGGGGGTGAAAAAATGCAGTTGAAGCAGCAGCAGCGGGGAGAGGTGCAGCGGCCCAGGGGGGTGAGCGAGTGTGAGTCAGCACGTCGGCATTTGGGAGTACAGGCAACTGCTGTGGCAGCGCTGGGGCCCTGAAAGCGTCAGAGCCGCAGGGATGGGCGTGCAACAGGCACACCCTGACCACCGGTCATCGAAACACCAGGGGTCCTGGGGGGTGACGTGGTTTGTCTGGCTGTTGCCGAGAAAGGTTTAGATCTGGTGTATCCGACGAAGAGGTACCTGCCTGCTGCTGCGAGGCTGAACGTGGGGCTGTGCCCACCGCGGGCTCCTTCTCCCTTTCTTCTTAAGAGCATCAGCACTTCGGGGAGGGCAGCTGATTCTCCTGCAATTTTCCCTGCAATTTGGATTAATGAGATCCCGACGGGCTAAAGCGTGGCCTCCCCCCCCCCCCCCCCCCCCCCCCCAGCCGCCGACCCTG
>VWZZ01007084.1:190880-238123 GCA_013399095.1 Psophia crepitans | reverse complement strand
GGGGGTGGCCGGGGGGAGCCCGGGGCTGAGGGAGACCCGAGCCTGAGGGGGAGCCTGAGGCTGAGGGGGACGCGGGGCTGAAGGGAGCCCCCGTGGCCAGGGGGGAGCCCCGGGGCTGAGGGGACCCGCGGCTGAGAGGGACACGGGGCTGAGGGGACCTGCGGCCGAGAGGGGCACGGGGCTGAAGGGAGCCCGGCGATGAGGGCGACCCGGGGCTGAGGGGACCCGGCGATGAGGCGGACCCGGCGATGAGGGAACACGGGGCTGAGAAGAGCCCCTCTGAGCCCAGGGCCAAGGGGGATGTGGGGGTCCAGGCGGACCCCCAAGCTAAAGGGACACAGGCCAAGGCTAACCTTTCTCAGCTCTGCCCCAGGGCGAGGGGGGTGTGGAGCAGGGCGTACAACTCCTTTCGGGTGTTTTAAACGCAGGGGTCATTTTTGGAGGGATTCAGGCTCCTGCATCAGGGGCTTCGTTCCCACCAAAACCTGACCGGGGGAGCCCAAGTGCTCCTGGCACTTCAGAGAAGGGTGGTGGCCTCTGGCAGGGGGTCCCAGCTCCGCTCACCCACACCAGCCTGCCCGCAGGGTCTCTGCACTGCTGCCCCGCGGAGCCTACACCGTGCAAGCCTTGTCTGGAAAGGGACCATGTAACAGTGGGTGTCTACCGACACACTCACGAAACCCGGCATATCCCCATGCACACGTATATATGCGTGTGTATGTATATACACGGTGTGTGTACAGTCTCACAAATGAATCCTTACAGACATTGCATACCCAGCAGCTTAAATCCCACAAATCTCACCTAACCCATTTTCCCTTGCTCCGCTCAAGCAGGTTCTTGGCACCACAGGGTGAAGCACAGTGCTCAGGAACCCGAGTGGCAGCGAACGCCGTGCAGCGGACACACGGGTACCTCGGATTGTAAGTCCCAAACAGGTCAGCACCACCTTAGCAGCACCCTGACGCACTTGCCTGGCTCCATGGGATCCGGCTCAGCTCCAGCACCTGCTTGTTCAGCACTTGCCGGAGCAGTTTTGATGCCTGAAAGGGAAAATGAGCACATATATTATTAAAAACAGTGACTAAAATGTGTGTATTAAGTCAAACATACAAAAAAAAGGACTGTTGACATTTTTTTTTTACATTTATGAAAGCGTTGGTGGTGTGGGTTTTTTTAAATAAAGATGGTTTCATTAATATCTCCTCCTGCATGACCACTATTGAAATAAACACAGTCACAGTGGCTATTATATTCATTAGAGCCTCAAAAAAGGACATTTATATAGGCATGAGACAGTTAGCCAGATGCAATTGGACTAGGACATCAGAGAGACCATTTCAATACTTGAAGAATGAATGGCAAGGAATTTTTTTCAATATCTTTTGAGATACAACATATTTATTAAAAAATAACAACCCCAAAAGATCCTATTTTAACATACCTCAGGATAGGAAAGAAAACTGATGCAGCAATCTGCACAGCAACAGAAGCGGTGCAACAGAAAAATATTAAACCTATAAATCTGAGTTAGCGGTACATTAACCAGTGAGTCAGCGCCAGCGATGCTTTGTGGGGGTCTGTTGCACTTCACCGTGAGATTTCCGAGTATTCGATGCCCACTAGTTCAAGCCCACAACAAACTGTGGTTTCTCTTAACTGGTGTTTCTCTCCTGGCCATGCACTCGCACACGCGGTCACCCCGTTCCCTTTCTTCCACGGGTTCGACTGCACACAAGCAGGCGCAAGGCGCTCAGTAACACGCTCTGCGAGTCAACCATCAGCGGCATCTCCAGGAGGAATCTCAAGGTGCCGGTGGACGTTTCACGACAGCAGCTGAGCAGCCGAAGTGCCCTGACTTGCAGGGCTGTGAGGAGCGAAGGAGAGCACCAAGGCGCCTTGCAGATGCTGTCGTAGCTAGAGGAATTCCTGGAGCATCAGGGACCTGTTTTCCCTGGCAAATAAACCCGCAGGATCCCGTGATGCAGATATTATTTTCATCTTCTCCGAACACATGCATATAGATGAACACATGCTGCGTGACTAGGCAGCCACGATATTAATTAGCAGCAACTGAGAAGGTAGGAGAAAATGAGATCCTGGGAGAGCCTTTGTTCTGGTACCGTTTTAGAAAATGGAAAATCTGGTGTCTGCAAGGGAGAGACAGAGACTAACCCAGATTTGAAGCAAAAGCAGTTTTGTTGGCTGGGGACAGGACGGCGGGTGCTGGTGAGAAGCCGCAGGAGCATGCACACTGATGGCCATGCTCGGAGCAGCCTCTGCGGGCTGTCGGTCACCCTGGACTTGGGGCGACCCTTCAGTGCTCCTTTCTGAGGGTCTGGGGACGGTTCCAGAGGAGCCCCTTTCTCCCTGCAACTGCTAGTGCTGGGGGAGAGCTGCCTGAAAACCACCTCAGCACAGACGAGGGTACGGCTGAACCCGTGCCTGCGCACAGGGGCCGAGCTCTTGCCTCTGCTGGCAGCACCCATGGGACTCCACCAGCAGGGTCCAACCCAGCTGCCAGCGCTGCCTGAAGAGGCCAAGGGCCGGTGCCGCCAGGCAGCACCGCCGTACAGCCCCGCACTGCCTCCAGCCAAACGCGGGTTCAAGCCCTTCCCAAGGGCCGCCTGTGCACTCCCGTGTGTGCGGCTCCTGCACAAGGCGAAAAACATCCACAGGTCACCCACTGGAGTGGGCACTTCTTGTTTAGGAGTCCTATTTTAAAGCAGGAAAGCTGGGGCAGAAGGGAGCGAGGGCTGGAGAACAACTCCCTCGTTACCCTGCGCTGCTGGTAGTCTCTGTCCCAGAGCAATTACATTAACATCCTTTCAGTGTTAGCTGGCGAAGCCTGAAGTGGACACTTAGGAGGGGCTTTCGGGAGTCCAGTTCCAACCCATTTCAGGCTAGTGGGTGGTGACTGCCACGTGTGCTCCAAAGGGCAGGAACCGCTGCCACGCAGCCCGTGTTAGGAGCCCGGCACCAGCCGTAGCAGTCTCCATGGCTGGGGCAGGATGGTTTCAAGGCAGGCAGCTCCTCTGGGGAGCCAGAGGCTGGGCCACAAACAGCGAGGGTACTGAGCCACGGCCAGGAATGGCTAGGAGTCAGATATAACCCCCCGGACACCAGCACCGCGATTCACAGAGGTCCTTCCCTCTAAATAGTTTGCTGTTCAGTGGTAGCTCAGTTTTTCTAGAAAACTGGGGTCCTTTGCACCCTGTAGCTGGCAGCTGGAGGCTGAAGCCATCTCCAAGCCCGTGGCAGCACTACGAGGAGAAGAGTGCATCAGCACTGCACGCACCATGCAATTTTAATGCCCTTTCAGTTTCCAAGGATACAAAAAACAATCAATCAGACACAATCCCTCGCTGCGGGGCTTGCTGCACGGGAGCAGCCCGAGACGGCCCGTGCCTGTGCCCCAGCCTGGGAGGGTGCAGTGATTCCAACACACCGGTGATCCAGAGCACCCCAACCCACAAACTGATGTCCCTGGCCCCGGCAGGTTTTATACCCCAGCCCCACTCACAACGGAGCTGCTCATCACTGCAGAGATAAACTGCACCCTAGGGGAGCCCTGCAAGTGTATGCTACCAAACAGGCCAGAGACCAGTTTCCTACTGAAAACAGTTCTGGGCCACACAGCAGGGTGATGGCAGTGCTGAGAATGGGGCTGGCTAACCGCACGTAGCAAACAACCTATTAGTTAGCTCCAAAAAACATCCCCGTTAAATTAGGCCTGTCCAGGAGATGTGACATGGGGACAGATTACACTGTTGACAGGGACGTGATTGCACCCGTGACCTGCTAGCTGATGCATGCCACTGTAAAACCCAGGAGGGAGGGAAATTAATGTTTATTATTTCTATGATGCCCACAGCCAGCCAGGGTGGTGCAGAAAAGCGTAAAGCCAAGGGCACCACACGGTGCTCAGGAACTGACAGCCCAGCTGACAGCAGGCGCCGGGAGCGTAATTCAGGACTTTGTGACAAGGTGACAGCCTTGGAGCCTCCAACAGCAGTAGCAGGAGGGAAGCACAGGCAAGGCTGAATGCCAGGAGGCACATGGTGAAGCTTCTGTCCCACCTTGGCTTTTGGCTGGGCTCAGGTGCCTTTTGTAGTGGTGGATTTCTGTGGCAGACTGGCAGTCTCTGTCCCCAGGTCTCGCTTCCCTCCCCACACGCCAACCTGTCGGCAAAATGCTCCTAGCGAGCAATGCAGTACTGCACGCCAAGGCAGCTCCACGCATCCTGGCTGGGGTTCCAGGGGTGGCGTTCTGCAGAGGTACCACCGGTCCCCCAGCATCATACTGGGATCAAATCAAAAGCAGTTGAGCAGACACAGGCTTGATAAATTACCTGTGTCTCTCCTACACTAGGTGTCCAGGCTCCTGCTGTAGCCAAAAGAGAGAGGCAGGAACATCTTGAGAGCTATTTATCCCACTCAGCTTGATGGGTTAAAATCACAGAATCACAGAATCTCCCAGGTTTGAAGGGACCCATAAGGATCATCGGGTCCAAATCCTGGCTCCACACAGGACCAGCCAAGTCAGAGCATATGACCGTCCTCCACCACCGCTGCTCTCTCCCTTGGCCGTAGAGGAACAAGGGGCCCAGCACAGAGCAGCGGCCCAACCTTAGCCAGCTGGAACTGCCCCATCCCCTCAGCAGGAGGGGGAGACCACCACAGAGACAGGGCTGCCAAAGCCAGTCAGGATCCGTGCTGATGGGACAATGTGGGAGAGACAAAAATGCAGGGAAACTTCAGAAATCACCAGAGAAGCCTCTTGAGTCAATAGCAGGGCTCCAGTTTGTTTTGCAACCTGAACGGACAGGGAAGATCAACCACTCGTTCTGCGTGATCCACGTGGGTGGACATGCACAGAGGATAAGCTTGTTCCTGCATCCCTGCAAGTGGCAGAGCCACCCTTGGGTGCCACACGGCACCCACATGACGTAGCCTGCAGTCCCAACGGCTTGCACGAGCGAGCAAGTCAGCTGGGTTTTCGAAGAGATGTAAAACATTTGCAAAGCGTTTCCCCACGACAATAAATTAAACATCAGCTCATTACCATGGGATGGCTTACTCCAGATGCAGGTCCCAGTGTCTTATTTCAGATTATGATCACATTAAAATGGTCATGGGATGGCTGTTTGAAAAAGGGTGGGGGGGGCTCTGATCAAGAGATCATTATATCTGCCTGAATCCAAGAGCAGATCCTCCTCTGGGAATATTATGCCCTTGTAGCTGTTCAAGTCTTCCCAGGAAGGGAACAGGATCTGCTCAGAGCAAATAGAAGCCATTACAATCAGGATAAATTAGTAATGGTGAGTGGGAGAGAGAGGAGGAGAGGAAAAGAGCTTATTGTGATTTTTCTTCCTACAGAGCGGGTGTCTGAGCTCCTTACATTGCCAGAAAACAGCTCCCTGGCTTCCCCCCTGAGCCCCGACCGTTTGCTTACAGCTCAAGAGCTACTCTGGATTGTTAATAACTAGCAGGATGGCATTACGGGTTGTTAGATGCATGAAATTTGATTTCTGTTCCTGCTGGTAGCGTCTCAAGTTTAGCAGCAGCAGCACAGGCAGGTCTGTAGAGTGAGAACAGGCACTTGCATTTGGCTCTGCTCAACACCGCTAAACACATGCCTTTTTATCAGAAGCCTGTTGAGGACTAATTGTGGGGGTCTTTAAGGTGCTGCAGGGGGTAAGACTGTGGCTCTGTGGGGCTGTACATTTCCCATTTTGTAAAATACAGGATGCCAAGTAATTCACTAAACCTGACTGCAGTCCCGGGAACAAACGGAAAACGGACAGCAGAAATGCCTTCATACTCGGGGCTCCTTCCCTTCCTGCTCAAACCATCTACTAAAGCAGGCCTGGTTTAGCTAGTTTGGGTCTACAACACAGGCTGGATTGCCACTGCCCACTCCAGGCACAATACGATTTTACAGCATTTTAAAAAGTATCTGCCTCCTTAAGCGAGCACCTATTTCAGTCTTTTGCAGGGAAACGACTGTACGACCACCGGCCCCTGTCCAGCAGGAATGCTAACGGGAGCCCTGTCCCATGAACCTGGTGGGACTGGCAAACCTGGGCAGCTCAGCCTCTGTTCGTGTTTCGTTATTCCACTCCTCCTAGGATGCTGCTGCCTGCCGACACCTTCACCCAACTTCACTCACATTTTACTGTCTGACGTGAGGCATTTCAGCTGAGTTAATGGGAATGAATGCAAACCCAAAAGGAGTTTCATCTAGGGCTGCTGCACTCCTCTAGGCCCCTGGAGAAGACATTTCCAGCTTTCCACCATGCCCATCCCTCTCTCAGAAGGTATTTTTATGCAAGCCATTAATAGTAATTTCTCCATGGGCCTCCTGGAGGCCGATGCTCAGTTTTTGTGCTGCTGTGAGCTGACCCAGCACCCTTCCATCAACCACCGTGTTCAGAAGGGTGGGAGAAGCTGGCAAACGCCCTGAAAGTGGAAACAGCCACCCCGGAGTTGCCTGCTCTTGCTTAACCCTCATTGCTACAAAACAGCTGTCTCCTGCTTGCCACAGGTCAGAAGCTGGTACCGCAGTACCAAAACACGCTCAGAGTCTTGCGGTGGCCCCATGAACCTCACCCTGATCCTCACTGGGAGAGCTGCTCCTCCTGGTACCGCCACCAGTACAAGAAGCCTCCCAAAAAGCGCAGCTCCTGGCCAACCCCCTGGGAAGGGATTTCAAGAGCTTTCCACAGGTCAGTGGCATTTTGTGCAGCAGCGACGCTGCTGAGAGCAGCTGAGCTCCAGTAACACGTACCTTACAGCGTCTTTACAAACATGAGCTTCCCGACGTCTTCCAGCCACCTTCGCGACAGCGCTCAGAGGGACATCTCCTCCTGGGCATCCGTTCTAACGG
Source organism: Psophia crepitans (assembly GCA_013399095.1). Classification (NCBI taxonomy): domain Eukaryota; kingdom Metazoa; phylum Chordata; class Aves; order Gruiformes; family Psophiidae; genus Psophia; species Psophia crepitans. Next base: position 231,235 of record VWZZ01007084.1, on the reverse strand, counting down.
TAACAGCAGACGACCAGGACACCTGAGGGGTGGAAAGTAGGCAGGTGGAAAGGAAAAAGGATTAAGCCATGAAAGATTAAAGTACAAAACAGCCAACTAAACCAAACATCCAACCCAGTGCTGAATATGCTCACTCTAAGTTATCAAGAACTAAAGTGTGTTTATTTATTCAGTTTTTGATACACCAGTCTATTTGATACATTTTTTGACTTAATTTAACAAGTCTGCAAAAATACAGCATTTATTTCAGTCAGTCACATTATTACATGGGTTTATTTAGCCAGCATAATTTTCTCCTCGAATTTCCACAGTATTTCAATTTTTTTTTCCTGTCTTGGTGAAGGATAAAGCTGAGCAAATATTTAGTAATGGATAATTAATTCAACCACTTCTTTTCCATCTCCTCCGAGACACTTGTTCACTGCATGTTGTTCAAGATTCAACAATTCTTTCTTTCTCTTGTTACCTTCTAAACGATTTTCCATAGTTTCCGGTACCTGTAGTATGAACAATTTTGAATGGATGTCACAGATTATACTTGGTGGGGCAGAAATACATTCTAGACTCTTGTTTTCTCTCTCTTTTTTTTCCCCCTAGCCATTTCAGCGAGCTGCTCAATCCCTGGGGTCACTCCTGTACCCAGCAAGAGCTCGGTGACTGCAGCCCACTCCCACTGCGTCACTGGTATCCACGCGCTCGGATTCAGGGATGTGAGAGACATAAAACACGTTTACTCTATGCACAATGTCTTACTTCCTACGGGAACTTTGCTTAATCCACTCCCCACAATGAACTGGCAAATACAATCAGAAAACTTTCCACCTGTTTTTTCTTTTTTTTCTTACCAGTTACTCCCCAACTCATGTCATCATCGTCACACACCTATGGCCCCAAGTCTCTGATGTGTAACATTCACAGACAACGAATGTCAACATCACAAGCCACGTACGGACAGGCCATTAACTTATACCCACAGGCTCCTCCACTCCTCCCCGTGACACTGACAATAAAAGTGCTTTTCCTGATAAAGTGCTTTCCGTGCAGGAAGCGAAACAGATACGGCACGGCAAATTTTCCTACCTCAGATACAGCTGTGTTACAAACGTGCGTGTGGTTTGGCAGCGTAATCTTTCACTCTGATAAACTATTAAATGCTGAAGAAAGCTTCTTAAGTTAATCAGGACTTAATTTAAATAAACAAGCCACCAAAAGATTAACAAAAATCCTCGATGGAATCTGAACGCAAAACCAGTCTTTTCACAAAGCCTTGGCCCAAGTTCATAAAAGCAACTGCGCTGGGAGGGACTGGCCCACTGAGCCCCTTTTTCTCCCCTTACTGCCACCATCAGAAAGATGTTCATTTTTGGTAACACCAACACGAACATTTCCAGCTGCGCTGACGCAAACAGCAGTTTTGGCAACATCGTCACAACCGCATGCGCTAATACTGCACGTGAGGAGGAGGAGCAGCAGCTGCAGGCGGGATGACTCCATTTTTGCGATGAAGTCAGCTGAACTAGAGAGACCCAGACCTGCCCGAGATGAAGCTCACGGCATTACCAACGGCATTCGCAGCCACAGCAGAAATTCCCGCAACCCCGGGAGCACCCTGTGGGATAGGGAAGCGCCCAGGGTGAGAACGGCAGTCCTGCGGGTAACTTTGCCACAAGCCATCACTCCGATGAGCAGGGCTCCTCGTAGCAGGTAAATGATAAGTATGCATAAATATTCACATGTTCAGCACCTAAACAAGTAACGATAATAATTTAAAAACTCTCATCTTAGGCCCAATATTGCTATTTTTTCCCACAAATGACCAAACCTTGGTGAACAACACAAGACAGGCAAAGTCTCTTTGGGCTGACGTGCTGTGTATGTCACATCCTTCATTAGACAGCCATTATTTAATTCTGCTGCTCTACAGACTCTCTCTTGGTGCTTTCAGTACTACAGTACGTTTCCAAGCATTATCTCTTTCCAGTTGCAAAACCATCTTCTTTATTTTTTTCCCCATGGAAGCTTCCGATTATCTCCCAAATGCCTCCACATTTCATGAAAAAGCCTTGCTGTTCTCAGTGTACGTTTTCCCATTCATTTATTAACAACCGTCTTTGCTAAGCTGAAAATTTACGCTAAGCTTGAGTTAAATAAAATCAATACATTAAAGAAGAGTATTAAAATATTCACAGAGCCAAAATCTACGGTAGGATAGCTTCAACAAATATTTCTGCATGACATTTCACTTGCCCTTGGGCAAAATGATTCATTTCGACACAATAAAATTCAACACTTCTTTCACTTGCTTTTTCATTACTCAATCCATGCTAAAAATAGGTACAAGGAGACCAGTTGATGACTAAAGAAAAACATTCTGTTTAATCACAATATGTACATCCAAAATAGCAATTACAAAGCTGCATTTCAAAACGCATTCACACCACCACGGTGAATGCCACGGTCAATGTGCCAGATGCGAAGTACTTGCAAGCTGCTGGCAAAAAGGAAATTCCAGCCACGGACAACTGGCTGACAGGCAGCAGGAGAAAGGAGGACTGGAAGGGCAGCAGGGTACACAGAGGCAGGAGACCACATCGGGCAAGAGCAGCTCTGCGGCTACCCTTCGCCTTCCTTCACTCCCTACTTACCTCTCCCACCGGCTCCCAACATCTCCTGCATTCCAGTGTGGGTTTTGACCTTTCTTTCCCGACCCGTCGTGCCAGGCTAACACGAGCCTGTTTCCTACATCCGTATTTCATATTGAAATGTTTTGCACACAAAGCACGTCAAAGGTGCGATTAGGCCCATTGGGAATGTAACCGTATTTTACACTTGGGCAAGCACTTCAGTTTATATTGCACCGAAACTGTCCTTTCACAGAGGAACTTGTGTGAGGTCTCTGAGGAAGCCTGTGGGAACGCAAGGAAAATCGCCCCTGGGTGCAAAATCCCACTAGCTGCAGGACCATCGCTTCTCTCTTTCATATTAAAGCAGAAAGAAATTAAGACATTGACTTCCTCATTGTCATCCTCCTCGGGTTGCTTCATTTTCTGCTTCAAATAGTCCTCTCTTTCTTTAGATTCACCTTGGATCTCAATTTTCCTCACGTTAGAGACGGGTTATCACCAGTGAGAAGTGCAAAGCTCCCATCCTCAGGCTGTGCTGCTGGTGACTTGGAGCAATTCTACATCAAGTACAAAGCGTACCACTTGCAGGGGAATATGAGTAATACCATGCTGCTGCTCTAGTACAACTACATCTCTGCACAGGAAAAAAAAAAATGGCACAAGAAACAGTAAAAAAATAAAAATATCTGTATCACCTTCTCCTTCCGCCAGTGTTCCCAGAGCTTAATGGGATTCAAAGATACTGAATATAAACGATTAGATAAAAAGGCAAATTAAGTTTCTTCTTGGTCTAAATCAAGTATAGCATCAGTTTGGCACCTTCCACGTCCTCTGTCAGGGAATCGGTATTTAACATCTCCAAAGTGCTGTCCATCAATTGCCTTACTAACTTGCCAGCCCCATGGATGGTCTCTATCACCTTGGTGCAGGAAGTTTCCTTCTCCTAACGAACACATTCAGCCCTTTTATGGCACGAACAGAAGGTTATTTCAGTTTTTTCCTCCCTGCCAGTGAGCGCAGTGGCAGCAATCCCTCAATCCATTCATTGGAAGCCGACATCATCTCCTGCCAAAAGGCCACCTCCTCTTGCGTGGAGTCCATCCAGTCCACAGAGATACCATAGCTCAAACCTGAAAAAAACCCAAGAAAACTACAACACTGGGAGCTATAAAGAATTTCTACTCCATGCAGACATACTCAGTGGGACGTAACAGTTGCAGACAGTGTCTTAACGCGAAAGGTGCTGACTTCCCCTCAGCAAGCTGCACCCTAAACACCTCCTGTTCTGCTAATGACCTACGTTTTACACCAAGTTCAGAATGAAGTCAACGCAAAAGCCACAAAACCCCTAAACATAACCTGACAAGGAAAATAATATCGGGCTCAGGCCCTTTCTGCATCTTTCAGAAAGGTAAAGGTTTAAAAGGCTCGGATTTCCCCTTGTAGGGGTGCAGTATCTGTCAAAATTCTCTTGCTCCACACTTCATTTGTATAGGAATCAAACATATGATAGCGGAAAAGTGTGTACATTAATTCCAAGTCGATTATTCAACCAAATTTTCACATGCCAACTACTTGTCAATGAGATAAAAGTCTAAATTTGGATCACAGCTTATCTTGGGATTAGTATTTTTATATCTTGCTTATGAGCTTATTCTTGTTGCCGCATCCCACTGGATAGTTCACAACCCTCTTGGTGACATGTTAGAGACTGAAAACAGAGAACACACAACCAAATCCAATAAACATGGGTGCACCCGCAAGACAGACCTTCCAGCTGCTACAAGCCTTTCTCCGATACCCTCAAGAAACAGTTATCCTTTATTTCGACGTTCTGGAATCTTCTGTTTGCCTTTCATCTCCCAGAGTGCCCTCTTGCTTAACAGCAAGTAGTTTAAAAACCCTTCGATAGCCCACTTACAAAAATAGAAAGATGAACTCACTGTATGTTAAAGCCTAGGTACGGGGTATGCTGAAGGCTACGGTAGGATAGAAACAAACCTCCACGATGGACAGCTGGGCAACAGAAGATTGCCCCATCTGCTCTTTACAACTGTGGTTTAAAAATATTGGCATTTTCCTAACTTCAAGGATGAGTAACCCCAATGAAGTAAAACACTTCCAGCGAAGCACAGGTCTAAGTCCTTCTCTGAAGCAGAACCTCATGTCATAAAATCATACAATCATAGACTGGTTTGCATTGGAAGGGACCTCAAAGATCATCTAGTTCCAACCCCTTGCCCTGCAATGGGCAGGGACATCCCCCACCAGCCCAGGCTGCCCAAAGGCCCATCCAACCTGGCCTTGGACACTGCCAGGGATCCAGGGGCAGCCACAGCTTCTCTGGGCACCCTGTGCCAGGGCCTCAGCACCCTCACAGGGAAAGATTTCTTTCTAATATCTCATCTAAATCTCCCCTCTTCTAAGTTTTTAGTCATCACCTCCCAAAGACAATGACTGTCTCCCAGTGGAGCAAATGGCACCTCTACTGAGGCCTTTCAGCAGTACATGGTCTAAATAAAAACAAAAACCCAACAATAACATCTTCGTCTACACCCAGGCAACTTGGGATTTACGTCCAGCTGATGTACTCTCACTACTGATCACCCACCAGATCAACCAGTGTAGCTCACTCTGTTTTTCAAATATTAGTTATTCCTGCTCCTACAGCATTTCAAGGGAGGAGGTGATGTGGACAGAGTCACCAGGTGGTGCTGTCCCACATGGCATTCAAGTTCATCTCCCAGGGCTCTTCCCTGGGCGGAGCAGCAACATATTGTTGATTCGTAATGCGGCCTGATTTCCTCTAACAGCAGGAAAACTCTCTGTCGGATCCAAGGAGATTCCTGAGTTTTGCCAGACCTCAGAGCTGATGTTGGCCAAAAATGTGGGAATAGAGGGGTGCCATCACAGTACCAGGGCCTTCTCCATTCAAGACACAGTGCAAGTACCAAGACTCTCACCAGCTACTGAGATTCCTCATCCCTGGTTCCTCCCCAAAATCGCTCTGCAACTTCCCATTGTATCTTGTGGTTCAGCACTATGGGAACAGTATTCATTTGCTGTAAAGGAAATCACTCACCCGTCCCGAGGCCCAGCCTGATGCCTCCAAGAAAATGGTTGGTAAGTTTTTCATGATCCCATACCGTCAGTTCAACACAAGCATCCTTTAGATCCTCTGTATGAAAGCCATCATATACAATAGTGTGATTGAAAACAGGGTTTGTGTCTCTTTTTATGACTCGGGTCTTTTGGTAGCTCTTCTTACTGGTGTCTGGAAGCACATAGCTTTGAGAGAAGAAAAAAATACAGCATGTGGTATTGAACATCACCTGAGATTTGAATTGTTCCTACAAAGTTCCACAGTCTAAACGAGCCTCAGTTCAGAAGAAAGGAGGAACTGGATCTCAACATAAGAAATCTCTTTAGATTTAATATTCCTAGTTCCTGGATGAAACCTTTTTTTTTTGCCAAGAAAATCCATTTTACAAGCAAACGTTTTCAGAAAGGAGAGTACTTGCTCAAAATTTCCTGCTTTTGGCAATTTCTTACTGCAAACTGACATTTTACATTAAAAAATGGATATTACTTTCCCATATTTCTATTTTCATAAATTTTCATCCCTTAGATGCCTAAGAGGGCATTTCAAAATGCTCAGGCTTCTTGAGCAGCAAACCTTTCTGCAGGAGAACTCTGTAAGGATTTCAAAGATACAAAAAACATAGTGAGCACTTCAAAGCGCTGAAAAATTTCTTAAAATCTCCTTAAAAGATTTTTAATTTTCTGGAATATCTGCAGCACCTTCTCGCAGGTACCAGGCAGAACGTTGCAGGCTGCAGAAAACATGCACATACTAAGTTCTGGAGAAGATCAAAGCAGGATTCAACTGTCTCTACATCAGCTCTGGCGAGTCCCTAACAAACCCCAAACTTTTCATGCAAGAGCGTACCAAGGCAAAATTCACAACCTCACGCGAACACACTGGGCCGAGGTGCAGGGCCCACGTATTTCTCTCACTCAGATGTTACTGAGGCAAATCACTGACTGAGTCACAGACAGCAACTGACCAAGAGCTTTATCACAGCAAGGATTTTCTTAATTTGGCCCCAAGTGAGTAATAAAGGCAATTCTCTCCTACAGAGCCCAATGCAATGCAACAGCGTTAGAATATGGAGGCACAGCTAGGTGAACCTGAGAAAAGAGAAGAAAACATACCGCTCCGCGGAGGCAGAGACCCAGGATCAAAGCCACTGCCATACTCATGCACTTACCATTTCACAAAGGAGTCAACTCCAGAAGGACGCAACTGCAGCAGGTCCTTGACGTCTTTGACCCAAATGTGAACTTCGCCAGAGGGAGGATTCCTGGGACCTGTCATTTAGAAGAGAAAAGCTGTCGCGCCAGTCCTTACGACAGCTAGCAAAATGACAGGCTCCTCTCCAGGGACCTGGGGGAGCAGCAACACGCCTTCCCTGCGTACTCACTCCCTCGTGAGCTCTGCACCCCTCTGCCTGGGTGCTGCAGCACTACTACCAGCCCCATCACACTTGCAGCTGCAGCGGGCTCCTGACACAACGTGCTGGTGCTGCTTTGAAACCAGAAAGCAGAAGGAACTGCTGGGCAAACCCAACCTTGTGACTGTCTCAACTGCTGTGTGTTGCTGCTACCACATCACAGCCCTGCAGTGCTCACAGGGCTCATAACAGCTGAAGAGTTTGAGGTTGTCGACCCCTTCTTCTCTCCCCAACACTTTCCCAACAAATCCAGATGTGAAAATCAGACAGAAGCTGCAGACAGTGCTATCAAGCACTGCTACTGGTGCCTCTGTGCTGATCTCTAGGATCTTGCTCTAATGATTAGTCTTTAACCAGCCCTTAAAACAGATGAGGCATTGCAAGTTGCATGTCTACATACAGGCAGTACTACTTAATGCATGAAACACATTTTACCTAGGCTTCCTGGAGGGACATACTTAATAGACAAATTCATCACTCCTCGATGATCCACACCATTGACAGCAGAAAGGCTCTGCAACAGAAAGAGTTATGATTGACCAAATGAAGGATTGTATAAATATAGCAAGGCAAACAGCTTTTGAGTTCAGTGGAGGGGCACAAACAGACAAACTCTGATTTTGCGTGGCTGGGGCAGCCTGTTCTCAGGGCAGTTCCTTTCCTTGTGCCTTGTCCTCAAACTCAGTCCCTCAGAACCAAAAGCCCAAGGATTCAGAACAAGGCTGCCCTTCCAGACAGGTCCAGCTGGACATAATTAAGCATCTTAGTTCTGAAAGACAAATGTCCTTTATTTTCTGAAAAGGGATCTCAAATCAGACCTCTGAACCCAGAAGGACGCAAGAAGCTGCACAGGCTTTACAAAAAGTGGCACCTGAATATTTACCTCTCAAGGCACGTCCAACTGCATCACCTAGCACTCTGCTGTCTGTTCGTAAGGGATGGTCTTTTCGTGAGTAGAGAGAGAGGCAAAGTCATGTCAGAGTTACTGTTGATTAGTGTCAGATCACATTTATGAAGGTGTCCCTAGAGATCAGTCACCAAATAAGACCTGAGAAGGCCTGTGTTCAGAGCACTGAACAAGGCACTAATGTGTCCAGGGCTTGTGGGCATTTTTCTGCACTTCCCTAGGTACCATTCAGGTTGTTCTGCTCCACCACACCACTCACACACCTCAGAGGAGTCAGGAAGGACTTCTGCCACCCCTAAAGGCCCTAAAAGGTTGGGCTAGGAAGTGGGATTGCAGCTGAGATGCACTTACTCGGGGCTTCAGCGGGTACCAGTTGAGTTTCCTGTTGCTCCAGTCCCAGCTGGCCAAGTCTACTTCAATCTCTCCCAAGAAGCTGTTACGTCCCAGTGGATCATTGTGCCAAACAGACAGATTTAATTTTTGGATCAGCAATACCATTTTCTCTATTTTATACTGCAGGAAGAAAGAGAAGTCAGGTTGTTCAAATTTTTCTTCTGTTTCTTTCACAACTAGAAATGAACTACTCAAAAGCTTGAGTAAGCTCTGAAATGCTCAAACCCACTCCATGGACTGGCCTCGCTCTGAACACCTCTTTTTTTTTTTTGTCCTGCTCTAATACTAATACGCTGACAAAGCTTTTTTTGCTGAACACAGGGAAACCTTGCACTCCATTCGTCACAGGGCAAAACCAATCTTCTTTCAGGAATTATTAACACAGGCCCAGGCGTTGTTAAATAAACCTCTAGGCTTTGACGAGTAAGATCACATAATGAAGACCTCTCTTCCTAGTCCCACGCCTCATGACTGCGCGCCAGGGACGGGAAGAAGAACGCCCCTTGCTCTGGCTGAAGACAGCACAGGCTACAGGTCCTGATCTCACCCAAAGCTCACTATGTGGTTTTGACAGTGACATCTTAGATGTCACGAAGATGGATGTAGAGAAACCTTTACAAACCCAAAGGAAGAGTAGTTCAGCGTTGGTGGGAGGCAGGCAAAGACGCCTGGCCAAGAAGGCAGGATCTTTCCAGACCTGACCTGGTACAAGTGTCTGCTACAACACAGGTTTTCAGTGTATGTGTTTTGTTCTTACCCGTAACACCTCATTGTAAATGGGATTCACTGTCCTCTTCTTCACTGAAGTTTTCCTCTTACCCATCCTAGCTTTGTCTGGGAGCAAGTAAGTTTTAACATACCTATAAAAGAAAACAATCTCCAGCTGGATATTTGTCTGTATTGCCAAGATCTAATAAGAGGGCAACACTTGTGAACAGTGACATGGAAACAACAGACCTGGAGTTGACTCTTTGAAGGCAAAACTAATTTAGAGACCTGCCAGGATATTAACTTGGCTTGCATGTGAGGTTATAAATCTCACTGGGGATGGGTGGATGCCGCCAGCATTCAGAACAGGCAGCTGCCTAGGCAATATGGGAAGCCAGCAAGGCCATATATCCGTTTTCTGAAATGCCTGTAACTATAGCATCTCTGCACATTCAAAATCAGGGTGAAACCAGAGAGGAGGAAAGAGGTGGAATGTGTTTAAGTCTCTCTTCCAAGGTTCAGTTCCAAGCTTCTTTTTATCATCTTTCAAACCAGAGATCACTAACCTCTGTACAACTACCATTGTGCCCCTGACAGCATTTCTTTACAGACTTTTCATATAGATCCTCTGCATCACCTGAGTTATTACCACAGTGTATCCACCACAGGAGGTAAAGGTTCGTATGGTCGCACAGAGAGCATATTCCAGTGATAACAGGAACTGCCTTCATAGCGATCAAACCTTTCTCAATCTGTTCAAATTTAAGTCTGTGGCAACATATTTACTGATGCCAATGGCTCCAGAACCACCAGCTAGGAAAGTCCCAGCAGTAACCATGCACCAGAAGCTGGAAGGAAGGAAGAAACCATAAAATTTAAAAAGAGAAAACATATGAAAAAAATTTCTCAGGAACACAAAATTCAGCAACGTAAAAGGCATCAAAGCGTCACTCACGGGTCAGATCTGCCTTTCTTCTCATCCACGACAGCCAGGTCCTTGCATTGGGACACATGAACCTGGAACTCCCGGTTCTTCTCGTCATAGTCTAGAGCAAACTCCACGGTACCTTGGGCATCCACGCTCCCAAAATCACCACTGTAGACACTGAGCACACTGCCACTCACCTGCCAGGTGGAAGAGCAAAGTCAGTGTCACTCTGAAAAGTGCATTCCCAGAGAAACAATCTGCTGTTTCTGTCCTTAGGTAGCTCGTGTCCTTGACACAGAAATGGTACACGTCTGCAGCTGAGCTGAAGCACGGGCTGGGGAACATGAATATGGGTCTCACAAGGATGTGCTATCCTAGGCCAGGACTTAGAAGCACTGTTCTCCTGAATGTTCAATAAATGCAGAAGATTCTTCACTCCTACACGTCAAAACTTTAGGAAACGGAGCCAAATATTACTGGGGAGAGGGGGGTGGTGTGTGTGCTTGTACAAGTCTCTTCCCTTTCCCTAGGCTTACAGTACAAACATCCGCTATCTTGACCAGCCTCATGACAAGAAAGAAATATATTGAGACAACTTCAAGTATCTACATATGAACCTACTATTTCTGGTAGATACAGTCACATCAATCAATTTTTAAAATAGGCTAGTAAGAACCATATCAGACTAGAAATATAAGAAAAACTATTACTACCTTGTTGTTTGCTCACAATATGCATGGAGCTGTACGAATGAGAAACAAATATAACCCTTGTCCTGAAGAGCCACTGAACCACCAGAGACGGCCTGTGTGCATCTACTTACCACAAAGGCACAGCAAAATGACATTTCTACAGGTATAAATCGCAACTAGGCACCTAGGAGTCCCTTGCTTTCCCAGAACAAACTACATTTGCCCATAGTCCTTGGGGTTCTTTTATCAAGGCTTTGTCTTTCACTGGTAGAAAGTGATGAAGCAGAAACAAAACACAGCTCCAGAAAGATGAGAGAATTTTCTATTGCACCAATCACTCCTGATTCCTGACAGGATAACATAAAAGCTAATGCCATTTACAAAGCAAATAATTAACCCTCTTGGCACCTTTCTGTGGTACAGTCATGAACATTTATCAAACAACTTCCCTAGTAATTAACCCAATTCTTCTCTGTCTTCCCCTACTTCCTTTGGTTCTGAAAGTCATTCTACCATAACCTCCAAGAACCTGCTGAACATCTCCTCCCAGCCCTTGGAGCAGCATTTACCATCCCAGCAGGATACTCACCCCAGCAGAGAATCCTAAGCGAGATTTTCAAGAACACCTGCCTGACTTGGACACAAAAGGCTCATTTATGGCTCCCAGACTCTCCCGGCTAGGAGAAAGACTCATGTGCCCCAAAGTTCAAGGTTTGTTTTTTTTAACATATTTACCTATGTTCATGACCTGTCCCTACCAGCTTTGCTTCAAATATGTTTTTTAAATCTCACATATACACCTTGGAGATACCTGTGACAGTAGTACAGCAAATTCAAGCACTTTTAAGCAGCCCCCCACAAAACACTGCCTCTAAGGAATCATTTAAAACGCTCAACACTCAGCCCTTTTCAGCTTTTCTTATAAGCTGAAACTCTAAATCACGTTTTTGCTGTCCAACTCTGAGTTCCCTCGAATCTGCTGATAAAGTAAAGGATGAGTTTGCGCTTGCAGAGTGCACCCGTCTGCAGTCCCAGCTCTCTCGGAGCTGGACCACAACTATATCACTTAATAGCTCCGTGTCTCATGTCCCCACCTATAGAAAAGGCCCCCCCTCTCTCCTGCATGCTGCCAGGCTTCAGAGCATCCACACTTCAGAGCAGGGACTATCACTTACTGTGAATTTGTCTAACAACGACCCAGTGGGTCTCTAATTTGAAATGATACCTGGAGACGCTCCTTTAATGCAAGTAAGTAATTAACCATGACCGTTCTTTTAATAATGTACCACGCAGAAACCAACGGGATACTCCGGAGGCCACATCACCAGGATCAGCCTAAATGCAGTGTCACCGCATCCGACTGAGAAACCCTGTCTAGCAAGATGTAAGCATTAAATACCTACCGAGGAGACAGATGCCATGTCGGACGAGTGGCTGCCAATGCTAGGCGTCTTTTTGTGCTTGTTAAACTGGAAGCTGATTTCCGAAGCCGTGTCTGATTCAGTCTGCTCAGAAAACAACAAGCATCTTTAAGCTCTGCCGTACGAGCACTTTGCAACACTACGGAGGAAAACCAATAGCTCAGCAGAGTCCCATTAAGCAGCGATCAGGTTAGGAGAGCGGAGGAGAGCGCAGGGAGTCTCCCCAGAGGCATTCCCTCCGACCGGCAGCGAACGTCATCATTAACTGCCTCCAAACAGAGCTGCATGCAACTGCCTGAGTTCTTGGGAAGGGCACAGCATAGTGTGGTTTGAGACAGGGGGAAACACTAAAACTCCTCCCGGAGAGAAGGGTTGGTATAGCTTATTGGGGGCTTTTTGCATAAGGCTTTTCTCATTTATTTATGACATAACCTAGGCATGCTCTAATGCAAGCACTGTCAACGTGCAGGAGAAACATTCTCATGAAACCGACTGCTATTCAGGGGATGCTGTGAACATTATTCCAGCCACTTCTGGCATCTAGCCTACCTCAGACAACAGGAGAGGAGAGGATCTGCTCAGCTCTTTGACTCTTTCAGGTTCAAGAAACTGATGGGGTATCAAATGAGGTTTATTGTATGCTGTAGGTACAAACAAAAAAAGGCATCAAGATATCTTGTCAGTGTCAGGAAAATAAAAGAAAGCCACATTTTTGTTTAAGGGCACAAGGAAGGAGGAAAACCTTGTGGGAGGCACCAGAGTACCACCCACTGTCTCCCACCTCTGTCAACTGCCATTGAAGCTGACCTTCCCCAGGTCAGAAACTGCCAGCTAACATCTTAAAGCTATTTTCAATGTGTTTTCATTCAATGGGTGGGAGCGTGCAAACTCCCTCTAGTGGCTAATTTAATTCTCTCATTAGCCTAAGAACGTGTATCTTGTTTACACCACTTTCTCCGTGTAGATTTAACTTAGACTAAAACCATACAGATCTGCCTCATCAATGAAACCAAACATGCTCACATTCTGATCTCACAGCATACTGCCCTGTGCAAAAGAGCTGTAAAATATTTATACCTACACTTTCACCACTGCATACACCTCCTTAGTACTTGGCTAGACAAAGAGGTGGACAATAGCCTGATATCTAAAAAAAAAAGTCAGAAAGCTACCTGTCAATTTAGAAAGATGGTTAATGGACTGCTTAAATGTCTAAATAAAACCTATTTGTTCTGTCTTTATATTTTCTCAATAACTTCCTTGAAGGCGACTAGCTTCATCCCGGAAGAACTTGTTTTTAGAAGACAGATGTGCATAAACATGCGCGCACGTATATACACTTGTTTGGTACGTTAGCCATGATGACACAGTCTTCAGTGCTCAAAATGCCCATGAGCTTCTTTGGCATTTTCCTTTTATATGACCTACCTTTTGTATGATTTACCATTCGTTACTATTATTTATTACTATTTTTATTTACAAACATCAGCCAAGCACTAAACCTAGCGGTCTCCACAGATTACTTGTTATACACAAACAAATTAAGTGCAATTCTGTAGAGGAGGGTTTCTCAGGATGAAGTCTGTGGCTCGAAACAAGCTTTAATAAGGGCAGGCTAAAATCTTGGCCATGTGTGTGAAGACCATGTCACCGAACAGCCATGTACGTGGGACCGGAAGATACGTGCCACCATGCCTCGTGAGATATGTTGCCGCACCATACGCCAGGGCACGCACTTGTCACCAGGCCGCAGGACAGGATGGGCACAGTGGCAGGGCGACGCTGCGCATCCCACCCGCAGGCTGCCTTCCACACAGCCCCAACAGGGACTCTCCTCCCTCCCATAACCAGGGGTCAGGCTTACTTAAACAAACTCCAAGTGGCTTTGCCCTTCCTTGGCATCACCTTCCCAGCCTTCTCACCTCAGTCCTGGCAGCCTTGGCCTTAACGCTTCGCTTTTACGCAAGCTCTTAGCTGCCAGTTTTCACCTTTTGGCAACTTTTATTTGCTTTCTTGGCCACACAGGCTGCTGCTGCCTTCCTTCAGGTCCCCCTCCTTGGCTGCTGCTTTCTTGGGCTGCTTGGTGGCACAGACAGGTTTCTTGGCCATGGGCTGCTTGGTTTTCTTGGCCAGGTTTGCTGCTGCTTTCTTGATTGCCTTCTCCTTAGCTTCTCTTGGTTTCTCAAGGAGAAACTGTCACCATAAAGGATGTCCCGGCTGGTAGCTAGGGAGATCAGCCCAGCAAACCGGGTGAGATGAGAGGCTCGGGCTGGGCAGTGCAAGCCCAGCTGAGTGTGTGAAAGGAGCTTGTGGCACAACTCGCACGCTGGACACAAGCTCTGGCACCTCTGATTAATCCACCATGCAGGCTGCCGTGCAGCTCCCGCAGTGGGGGAAGAGGGGAGATGGATACAAGCTTCCTGACAGCCCTTTGAAGCTCTTGTGTTTTTTGCTGAAAACACTGAGTAACATATCATCAATCTAGCTGCAATTTCCTGGCTCTGAATCAAATTTTAGGCACTGTAAGCTCTCTAATTTGATGATGAAACAATATGTCATTTTCCTTGCCCGGTACATGCACAGAAAAGCACTGGGGCATAATATAATATATTACCTTCAGGGAATGTAAACCAAAAAGGAGAAAGAAAGATGTTACTCACTCTCTGTGGTTGTGTAAATGTTCACCATGCTCTTTGCAAGATTAATATTATTTGCCCGGGCCAATGCCTGAGCGGCAGGAGAATGATCCCCATCTTCCTCTGGAATACATGAAAAGCCAAATCAACACGGTAAATAAACACAAATGGGCAGTGTGTCAACAAGCACGCATGTGTGTGCCTCTCCTGGCTCGTTCACTCTGCTTAGAGCACACTGCAGCTACATTACGCAGGGCTGCTTTCAAATCATCCACGTGCTTTCATGTCTCTCCCTGAGAAAAACTCTTCACACGATGATGGGAAATGTAGACACTGGATGAACTCACCCCCTAAACCAGACCGGCACTTGTAAAGAGCTTCCAGTGCAACACAGCCACCTGCTAATGCCATCCTGAAAGGAACGTAATAATAAGGCAAAAAACCTGAGGAATGTAAGAACAATCTGGCATACAAAGGAAAAGTTTGCATTTATCTGAAGTACAACTCAGGATTTTCACAGAAATCTTACATCAGGTAGGGCATAAGCCAAGAAATGACACAGTTAAAAATTAAAATCAGATGAATCTATGGAAAATCCTCTCAAATAGTTCTTACTTAGGTACGTGATGACAGGAAATTTGGAGAAAGGAGAAAAGGCTCTTGCTCTTCCTAGGTCTTTGCCTGGCAGAGAGAAGAGCCGTGGGCAAGCAGAGCCCACGTGTAAAATGAATTGCAACTAATAACTTTTGCTCATAGTAACAGTCACTACAAGAGCCCACCAAACCCAGAGGAAGAGGCGGATAAAGTAGTGATACTATTGACACCATCACGGCTGTGAACATGGTATCAGAACCCAAAAAGATCAGACTCCTCGTTCAGTCCACTTTGGTTGCAGTTTAATATCCAAATTCACTTGTGGATTCCCAAAAGACCCAAAATGTCATTTAAACACTGACAGCCAGCTGCTAAATCAAGGTAGCCTAACAGCCCATGTATTTATTGAACATTTTGCTTCATGTTTTATTTCTTCTGTTTGTGTCAGACTTATCTCTACCACCATAATTCCTCCATCCCCACATCTGATGAAAGTACAGTCTTCCCAGTAAGTGAAATAAAATAAGTTCCTGTGCCTGTAGGTAGCACTAAAGACATGGAGGGCTGTCCCAAGCTGAGGTGCTTGCAGGTAAGGCACGAGGGCGGGAGGAAGGCAAGGGAACAGGGCACTGCCCCCGTTTACACTCGCACCACGCTACACAAGATGCTTTTCCAGAGCTGTTTGCTGAACACATTCCACACAGGCTAACTCTGCACAAATTGCAATACACGATACATGGACAAATGAAAAAAATGTGCAAGATGCAGAAGGGCTAGGGAAGAAGACAGACGTAGGGATGACTCCCTGTTGGGATTTCACAGGGTGCAGTTACAGCCCTCAGTACCTGCGCACACAGCTGAGTCCGTTCCCTGAACGGCTTCTCTCTCGCCGGCTGGTTCACCAGGCGTTGGCATGTCTGAAGACTCACACGTTCTTTCCTCAGGTAGCTCTCCATTTATTTCCATGTTGTCATGAGTGCCCAAATCAGGTGCTTCCTTTTTCCCATCGTCATTTTCACCATCTGTAAGCACAGGCTCGATCAGTATCTGCACCCTGCTTGCCAGGGAATTCGCCGCGTGCTTGTGCTCTGCTGCCACGATAAACTTGTCCGTAGGCGTCTCTGGCTCAAATGTGCTGCCAGACACTTCTTTGGTAGGCGACTCGATTTTGATGGAAGGCGCTCGAACAGGCAATCTGGATTTCTTGGAGCAGCACTGTGCCGCCTTCTCTTCCTCTGGCACCGGCAGCTTCCCATTGCTTTCACTCAGCGAGTTATTTCTTGTAACCAGGCCACCTTTGCTCTTGGCGTACGTGGATCTAGGAATGACGGACACCGAGCCCTTCCTTGCAGGGGCTACATAGCTCGGTTCTTCCTCGCTAGAAGACAAGGTTATTGTCCTTTTGTAGGGGGTTCTTGTTTTGGTGAAGACACCAGGTTTTTCTTCACTGTTCTGGCCTTGCCCAGGCTGTGCAGAGAGCGAGCGGCACAGCTTGAACTGCTTACCATCTGCCTCCGCCCAGCTTGGGTCCTCCGACACGTTTCCCACCGTCATGGAGTCAGCTCCCTTTTCCCAGAAGTTCTTCAAGTTCTTGAAGTGTTCACGGTCAAGGCCGATATCCTCCTCTTTGTTACTCATCGATGAGATCGTATAGTTCACGCCTTGCTTCACAGACTGGCTGCTTTCCCCCTCTGCAGTCAGTGGCTTGGGGCTTGCCAGCAGCTTTCTATTCGGGAGGCTGTTCTCTGCTGGCCCCACGTGATTGACAAACTGCTCAGATCTGGGGAAAGTTCTGCTTGGTTTCCTCTTAACCGGTATCTTGCTGGGAGCGTAAGTATCTTCAGGTGGCGTTTTTGCCCCTGCTGTGGTGCCAGTGGCCCCACCAACAGCTTCTCCTCCAGCTACACTGCTGGGTGAAGGCACAGCATCCTCTGAAAGCTTGGTGGGCAATGGTGGTGCTCCATGACCTACAACAACAACAAACACTCACAGTTTGTCCCACCACATCATGTCATATTTCCCTGGAAGGTCTGAGCTGCAGCTTCTCAAAGGGAAGCCAGAGGGAGTTTACAGAAATCACCAACATGTTCCTAATTCTTCCCCATTTTAAGACTCTAGGAAGCCTCCTTCCATCTGAACAAAGCCCTGACAACTCCAGCCCTTCTCTCTGCAACAGGATGTAGAAAAAATCCACTGAGCTCTAAATTGTTGCTGTGAGTTGGGGATTTATTTGCAGCTTTGCTTTCAGTTTGACAGCTTTCCTACTGGCTATTGGCTATGTACCAAAAATACAGTATACATTCAAGGCAAGAAAGAGAAGGTAACTTGAATCTGTGGCTCAAGGACTTGTGAGCCAAGCACTCAGTTTAAAATGTACTGAGAGCCAGGAGAAGTTTTAGTTATTGGATTTTTTTTCTTGGTCCCTGCTGCCTTGGGCATAACTCATACAAATGTTGGCAGCCCATTCCCACATGCCAAGGTAAGAAATACTCTTTGTTATTCATTTGTACACACACAAAAAAGCATCTTGTCTCTTGGTGTTTGATGCTGAATAACAGAAACACCAACGGCTCACTGATCAAAAACTCTTACCTTTCCTAGACAAATGCAAGCTGTTTGTTGCAGCCACAAATGTACTTGTTCCAGTGTCACTCTCTGAGGAAGAGACTTCATGGATACTGGATCTCTGAAAGGAAAACAAACCCTATTAGTGTATACAAGACTGGAAAAATGTATTTATCTCAGCACAGACAACAGGGCAGGCAGCCTGTGGAGCCTCTGCCAGTAGGTACACACTGGGTGAAAGTCCAAGGAATAACGGAACAAAGCACAGAGGCTGTGCCTATAATACCTTGTGCGATGCAGACAGCGGGACAAGAAGTCTCGGCTTTGGTTTTGGCAAGATTTTATGCTCCTCTGCAGTATCAAGAGCAGGTATGCTGGATCTGTGAGAGAGAAGAAAAGCCTGAGTGAGGAGATCAGTGGTAGTGATGCGCCTGGTAGGGTGATCAGGCAGTCTTCAACATCATTTCAGCCCTGCTCAGCAACCTTGCCACTTTTACCTACTGACCCAGCCCGATATAAGGCTGCCCAGAGCTGGTGCCTTTGTTTATTTTCTCCATTACTACTTGGAAGGACTGGGGAACAGGTTAAATGGCCTGAAACTGGAGTGAGGACGAGTGTCCCACTGCAGTCAGTACAAAACTTGCTCAATAAAAACAATGATGTCAACTTCTAGGTTTATTCTAACTTTCTCCTTCTGGGAGAAAACTGTAGGGAAAAACAGAGGAAGCAGCAGTGCCAGAAGAGCCCAAGAGCCATGCAGGAGGGAGACGCCTTTCCATGCTATGGCCCAGGCAGGAAAAGGCCACACCTCCCAGTTCAGGCCAAAGGCATAACCAGATTGATGGGGAATTTAGAAACTACACGAATGGTTGCGACAATGATAGTTAGGGCAAAACTACAGTACAGGATACAAATCTACATACTTGGAATATAAGTTGATTGCTAACTGCCTGGTAAATAACTGGAAGAAACACATTACTTGACTGTTTCTGCTATCTTTGGGAGTGTCTAGTGGTGGCCGCCCTCCAGATGGAGAAGAGCAGTTGAGCTGGTGAGATTTCAGATGCGAATGCTTTGTGCTTTGGGCTGAATGAGAAAAAGAAAGCAAACTTTTCAGGATTTAATCAACTCCCCAAAAATATTAGGACCATTGCTGTGCCGGTAAAACAGGAACATCTTGGGCTTGTTGACTCTGGATCCTTCATTAAGCAACACCCAACGATCAGCTGCAACACATCTGAAAGTGTTATCAAGGCCCATATTTAATATTTAACTGGAGCAATCACCACCTGTGAAGAATGATTCCTCAATCTGCTGACAAAAGAGTGCAAACGAGATGGGAGCAACAATAAATGCATATGTGAATATTTTCATGGCTTCTCCATAGTCCATGAATATTGAGTGAGGTCACTGATTTGCGCATTGGAGTGCTTCTAGTGGGTGTATCTGCTCAGTTAGCACAATGTGAAATCCTACCAAGCCTTGATGGAGAGTGCTGAGCGCTGGACACAGAGGTTGGCACCAGCAGGAAATGAGCAGTTTCCTCAAACAGTTCATTTTGTTAGTGTTGCTCCATGGCAAAAATTAAACAAATAAAGCCATAATTACTTTGAAAAACTAACCAGAATATCCTGACATTAGAGACAGCTTCCATTTTACTGACCCCCTTATCAAATCATGCAGGAAAAGGCCTTTCTGGGATAAGCACATTAGCACTTAGTTATTAGGGGAGGATTGATATTCTGACAATTCCTGGAAAAAGGATTTTAAAAATATCCCATATAACCTATTACTTATACAGTCTCGGAAACTCAGTTAAAGACCAGGATTTAATGGGTAGCATTCAGTTTTCATTAGAAGAGCAGCAGCCAAAGCACTGCACGAGCAGTGGCCATTACCTCTCCTCTCCTGTGCCAGCAGCGTGCTTGGAGAAGGGAGGACTCGGGGCAGCTTTGCTTTCCAGACCCGTCCAGATGTGCTCATTGGCCTCATCTGTAATGCAACAGAGACAACGGAGGAATGACCTTTATTTAAGCTTATAATGGTCGGTGTGTTTTATTTGTGGAAAGTAACGGCTTGTCAAATGAGTCCCACCAGCACAAACCCTGGGGATTTAACAGGAGATGGCTGACAGGGGCAGGGGGGGGGGCTCTGCCTGCTCTCCCCACCGATGGGGAAGTCCCGGGGCAGCATTGCCCATGCTCCCTATGCTGCGAAGGCACCTCCAGACCCACGGGTCCGAGAGGCCAAAGTGAGCTGCCGAAGGCCCGACTCGCGCCAGGAGCTGTCGCGTTGCTGGAAACCTTCGCAGGACGCTGCCACGGCTGTCAATAAAGTTAATCCGTTCCAGGATTTAAATTCAGCCATTTCCTGTTTTGACTCAAAGTCATCCGATCTTGGCAAACAAAGGAGGCCAATACAGTTAATGAGGAGATCCCTGCTATTTTCACTGGCACAAGGCTCAAATATGTCTTCTAAGCTCTCAGAGACCCTAAAGAAAAAACAATAGAAGCAGGTAACCATCAGAGCAGCCTGCCAGGGTATACAGTTGCATTAAACATTTTGCTGGCAAACAGCCTTTCTTTGCTACTGCAAAACCAAAAGGATTAAACTCTCAAAGAGCAACAAAAAACTAGTCTGGTCAACAAGATCTGCACATATTTATTCACACGCAGCTAGATCTATTTTAAAGAGTAAACCTATCTGTTACAAAAACTGCCTAATCTCTTTAGGATACATTTTCTTACACAATACAATAGAATCACAGGCTCAAAGGATTCAGCTGTGACATGAAATAACATACCCTGGCTTGTCATCTGGTTAGAAACCTGCACTACGCCCAAGAGCAGACCAGTCCTATGGATGGGCTGTGATACCAACATCAGGCCGGTGCCACCCATGTGGTGCCATCCTGCACCAGCACCGCCAGCCCGCAGGTAACAGAGATACCCCAAGATGGAGCTTCATTCCCTCTTGCCTGTGCATCCCCATGGAGAAAAATGCTGCAGTCCCAACTCTTCCCAACTGCCCAGCACAGGGGACCACAGCAGGCGTTGCTGGGGCTATCTGCGTTAGGACCACGTGTCTGGCACACGCGTGTGATGGCAGCTGGGTGGCCCCACGGTTTCTGCAGCAGTGGGAAGCTGGGGAGGTGCTCCTGCTGGAAGACAGGAGTCTGGTTGTGTAAGAACAAGCCAGGTTTAGAGAGCACGTTTCTGAGAGCGGGACTGTGTTTTGTCCATGGAAACACTGATGTGCAAAAAGCATCACTGAACATCACTTCGGGAGAGACAAGCCGTGGCATGGCTGGTGGCACATGCAGGCCACGCCACGTGCAGGCATGGGAAGGCAGGCTGAGGGTGTTCATTTATACAGCAAGCCATGTCCTCGTCTTCTGCCCCTAACCCAAGGGAGGGAGATGCCAGCAGGTAGCTGCTCTGGAAGTAGAGGAACCAAACACAGAGCTCCCATGTTTCCTTTCTGCCTCTTATGGTTGAAACGACCTTGACAATCAACGACTGCATTCATTTCCCACCTCACTTCCACTTCCAAACGCATTGCATCGTATTCCTTTCCACTGACACCTCCCCCTCAGACAGCTCCCTCCTCCCGCCTGGCAGAGGCAGTGGGTGGTGTTTGCTTCCTCCCACCCAAATCACTGCCCTTCAGAATGGCTCAGCCACTGACACAGCTATACCTGGCTTCTATAACCACAAACAAATAGGTTATCAGTACATTATAACCCATCAAGACAAGCAAAATGCCCTTGCTAACTGCAGGATGAGACAGAATTAAGAAGCAAACTCCAACAGTGGCCTGACCAGTTTAACTTGTCCATACATATTTATATACGTATGTATACAGCCACTCCTGCTCCAGTGCTTTGGCTGCTTTACGCATTCCCTATCACTCTAAAACGAGACGCTCAAGGCTTGGGGAAAGCACGGCTAACCGTGCCATCAGGGCTGACCTGCCTCCGCAGGTGGATAAAATGGTTTCTCTCCTAGACAGCTTTCAGCTCTCGTCCATTGCACACAAGCTCAAGGAGAAGTTATCACCAAATTCATCCATCTCTGCTGCTCTGCAGGCTGTAGTTTAAATACAGGGTATCTATCTATTTTATAGATTTATCTTACTGCCGATTACTACTGTTTTCTGTTATAATCAACACCGACTGTGAAGACCCTTAGGGATCCATGCAACCCTCCCTCTTCTGAAGATTAAAACCCTCCTCCAGAGAAGGTCACTGGGCATTTTCCTGTGCAGGCACGAATTTCCACCCCTCCTCAGCCCGTTTACCATGCAAAGGGAGTGCCAGCAATTATCTCAGCGGGGCTTTGCCATGGAGGAATTTTCTTATTTCAGGCCCCAACACATCAAGGAATTAAATGAGGATTACCAGCCCTGGAGTCATGAACATGTTACATTGATTTGGCTAAATGAACACATGCCCCTCCATCACCTTGAAAGCTGATAGAAGGTGAACGACTCTGATCTTTCCAGGAGAAGAGAAAAAAGGTTGCAAGGTGGCAAGCAAAGGCCCTTATCTCCCCTACTGCAGATTGAACACAGGCTGCACAGCCAAACCGTCTGTAAAGGGGCCTTATCCTTGTTCCCTGACGAGCCAAGCGATGCTCTCACCGGTGCAATACTCTTGCTGACAAGTCAGTGAGAGCAGAGCTTGCCCTCACGTGTGAGGGAAGATAATTTATACGGCAGGAGCTGAGCATGCAATAGGCAACAGCAAAGTGAAAATATTAGCTGCAGAATCTTGATCCTCAGCCAGCGCTGCAAAATGGCAGGGGGAAAAGTAAGAGGAAGGAATAAAGCCATTTTGGTAAAGCATGGGTATAACGTTAAGTCTGAGAACAGAAAAACAGAAAGAAAGGGAAGAAAAAAAGTGGCAAAAGAAATAGAGGGTGAAATCTAAACAGAATTACTACAGTAATTTAGTAACATTTGCTTCTTCCTTCTTCAAACAGCACTAGACAAGTAATGCCCGTGCAAAGATATAACTTGCACATTACTGCTATATTAATAAGGACATTATTTTAGATGATGACCTGAGACCACATCTCATGCACGAACATCAGCAGTAAAAGTTAAATCTAAAACCAACAGTACTTCGGATTTTGCTTTCTTAAAACAGGCTGCCAGCTAAGGGTGCTGATGCCTCTGGCAAGGCAACGGGCAGTTGAATCCAGTTCCTGGCTGGTCACTAGCTGGGCTGCAGGTGACAGAGCTTTGTCTGAGCTGGGCCTCAGCAGAGGGGCTGCTGAAGTGTCTGACTCTTCATGCAAAGCGGGTGCAAACACAAATGCACATCTTCAAAAAGCAGAGAGCACGCACTGCAGAAACGGCCAGGCAACTCTGTCGAGCTGGAAAAGGTGATCAAATAGTAACTTCGATGACATCATGAATTCTTAATACCAAAGATAAAAGCAACTTCATATGGAAAATGATGGGCCAGTTCTGCATCAGAGGCTCCAACGAATCTATGCTAACTTATCAGAGCTGTCAGGGATAAGTAAAAAGCAAAAAGAAAATGAGGCGCTCAGTCAGCGCAGTCCCCAGTCAGTGTTCAGCTTTGAGAATGCACCTAAGTAGTGTGGAGCTCAGAGGAGTACACTGAACCCAGGCAGTTAATGCTACAGAGCTACCCTGGCCAATGAGGCCACCAGACAAAGGAGTGATCTTGCTCCTAGCCCACAGCAGCACTGGGCAGCTGGGCCCAGGAAAGAGGGCTGAACTGAACTGGTGGAGATGACATTTGAATTTTGGACAGAAGGAAGATAACCCTTTATCTATGAGTAGCCTTTATTGCAAAAGAACAGAGCCCAGTTCCCTCGGCTTGTTCAGCCTGGAAGAGACCGAGGGCAGACCTCATGGTGGCCCTACAGCTTCCTCCCGAGGGGAAGCGAAGGGGCAGGCCCTGATCTCCTCCCTCTGGTGCTCAGCGACAGAACCCCAGGGAACGGCATGGAGTTGCCACAGGGGAGGGTTAGGGTGGAGATCAGGAAAAGGTTCTTCACCCAGAGGGTGGTGGGGCCCTGGATCAGGCTCCCCAGGGCAGTGGTCACCGCCTCGAGCTTGGCTGAGTTCAAGTAGCGTCTGGCCAACGCTCTCAGTCATCTGCTCTGACTGGGCTGCTCCGGTGTGGAGCCAGAAGTTGGGACTCCATGGTCCTTAGGGGTCCCTTCCAGCTCGGGACATTCTATGACTCCATGATTCAGTTATAGGGTCCTTGTATCAGGGACCGTGGTAGACTTGTGTAACAGGGTCACGGCTTCCCCAGAGCAGGAGCAGCCAGTAACTCACCAGCCATGTCTGAGTATTTGTGATTACCCACATCAAGGAGGTGGTGTGAGACTGGGCTGCAGTCCCACAGCCCTGCTGCAGAGTCAGTTGGCCTGTCTTCACGTTGAGGACTGGATGTGAATCATCCCCGGATCAGCTTTGCACAAATGTTCAGCACAAAGCGCCAGCTCCAGGCTGGTTACATTTGGACTCAAAGCACAGTCCTGCTCATTTCACACGGGGCTGATCTCTTCTCTGCCCTGAGCCGACAAAGCTCATTTGATCTGTTTTACACACCACTATGAGAGTTCATCTGCATCTCAAACAACACGCAACACATCTTCAAATTCACACATCGTCCCAGACAATGGTATGGCATGGAAGCCTGGGTACCATTCAGGCTTGGCCCCAAAACCCTTTTTACTTTGAAAACCACATTGTGCCCTGGAATTATTCCCATGTAAAAAGCTAGGTATGGACCCCCTCAAATGGCAAATATTTGCCAGGAGGAGAGGCACCCCCTCCCTTTGCAAAGATGTGACTGACCCCACCACCCTGGAGGCCTGCAAGAGCAGCTGGCTGGCCGGTTTTGTCAGATCGCTCTGGGAACTTGAGGGCGTGTCTGTCCCACATATATCAGTTTGATGCCAGAAACGGCCCTACGTCATCCCTTTCCCTTTTCACTCCTGTGACAAGAAATGATGCCAGTGTCCTCTGATGGACATTTTGGAAGGAAGAATCTTAAGTGGGGAAAAGGCATTTACTGCACATAGCTGGTAAAAGCTTTTGCCTTGGTCCTCTGCCACACTGTAATTTTTTTGTTGGGCCTTGATTTTGATAATCAGGTATTTTTTTCTAGTACTGAAACCTTATCTGAGAATCCCCTTATCAGAACACAAAGGCTGGCACCCAACACGCTCCCAGTACAGGCAGACTCCCACACTTGACCACTTTTTTCTGGTCCATCAATGTGGTTTCTTGAGATGCACAGTAACATACTTACTTTCCAGTTTGCCCTTTTTCCTTCTAATGGATGCCCGCAGTAGATCTGGCCCCTCTAAGTCTTCCTGAAACCGTTTTGCCTTCACTTCTGAAAACCATTCACCTGTCACAAACTTCTTCTTCTTTTCATCCTTGATGGAGCCTTGTATTCGCCTGAAAGTCAATGAGAACATTATACACTGAAAAGATCTCCAAGGTTTCGACTTCCCCTGAGCCGCCTTCATAGCGATTGTCTGTACAGTTCACCTGTCTGATAGACTGCAAAGGATCCAGGGACAATTCTCTGCAAGCACAAGGGCCAAACCAGCATTAAAACAAAAGCTAACTTACTCTTATCTGAAATGGGAACAGCACCTTGTAAACACAGGCTTTCACCTCTTCCAGTTTTAACAAATCCGAATCAGAGTCACCTGGCAAGGAGATGTGTCCACTTGCTTTGCAGCCCTGAGGCTTTGGGAAGGGATGGGGCTGTTCACAGCTCTCATGCTTCTCCGTTTTATTTGTCTATTAATCTCTTTATGAGCGGCAAAGCCTTTTGGATCAAATCTGATCCAAACCATGGAAATAAATCACGTTATTTAGGGGAGCAACCTGTCCCTGCAGCGTTCTCCCCAGACACTGTTCCTCTCCCTGCTCCTCCTGCCATGCCAATTTTGGCACTCAAACGGTTAGCTCTCCTTCCTGAGCGCAGCTTCTCCTACTGTAACTTGCCCGGGCACACCCAGCGCTGGTTTTTGGCACCCAAACCCATCAGTGCGCTGTTTGCCAGCCTGTGCTTTTAACCCTCCTCCGGTTATTTTGGTTTTACACCACAGCTTGCTGAATTAGCTGCCTTTCAGCTGGCAAAGCCTCCCGCAGCTCACTGCAATTCAGGGTCCCTGTGAGACCTGAGAAGCCAGAGGTATATCCCACCTCAGTCCAATTCTCAGCAGGAAGAAGGGGCAAAAGCAAAACCCCAGATACTCATGGAGCCCTGAACGTCATGTTTGGCTGCCTGAAGGCCAGAAGGGAGCAGGTATGGGATAACTGGGCCCAAGCCTCTGCAGGCAGTGCCCCCCCAGGCCAGCAGGATTGACAGCCAGGGAGTTGCACAGCTCCCATCTAGATCAGGGCTGCATCTGCCCCCGGGAGGGTCTCGAGGTGCTGGCCCAGAGGAGGTGTAGGAACATATTTTAATCTTGTTGACACCAGATCAGCATTGACTTCATTTCACCCAGCAGGCAGGTTTGTGTTGGAGCCAAACATGTCCACACCTGCACCAAAGGTCTTACTGCATATAGCCATACTGGCAGCAAGGGGCACTCAGCACCGCCCCGGTCAGGATCTAACTGACTTCGCTCCCAGATGAAACCCTTCTGTGTAGCAGCTTCCAAAGAGAAGTGAAACAAAACTGAAATAATTCAAACACTCCTTCCTCCAAACCTCCACTGCAGAGCAGAAAATTTACTACATTTCAGAAAAAGAAAAAAGAAGGGAAAAAAAAAAAAGAGAAAACCTTTTGAAACCTCGTTTCAATTCAGGGGAGCTAGAGGAGCGGGCAGACACATACACCTCAAGCTCAATCTGCTTGTGTGCCACAGAATTTCCCCAGCTCTCACCCCTGAGCAGAGGCTGGGGCATGTAAGCTTCCCAGAGCCTGCTGCAAAGCTTGCCTTGAGCATCCCTCCTACATGGGGCTTACTGGTTTTTGGCTCAACGGCAACTCGAAGACTCACATCCTTAACGGGATAAACTGGCACAGTGCCACCCACACTCACTGAGCTACTCATTTCTTGCTGTGGAGAGTTTGGTGCCAGCTTCCTGAGCCTGGTGCATACTGTCAACCCAGATGGTCTAATGGCTGGCATTTAAAAAGTGACAGCAGCAACAAGCAATCCCGATCGGCCAGACCTGAGCTCCAGGATGGCCAGGGGCAAGGGAGCTGAACTGAGAGCGATTCCTGGCTCTGAAACGGCTCCTCAGAATCATTTGGCACATTGTGTAGCCTCTCACTGCCCCTCTCCGCCTGCACGATGGATGCTGCGTGCACAGACACCTCAAAGAGCACAGGAGGGACACAAAGCAGAGATGGGGATTTAAAGTCTCATTTTAAAACACTCTGTGGAATTTCTGTGCTACCGAGTGAGGAAAAGGTAGCAGCTACTCCCCTGCTCAGACCTCTGACACCAAGAAATCAGCATCTTCCTCCCCAGAGCAGGAAAGGGAAGATTTCCCTTGGCAGCTCAAGGGGCTGCTGATTAACTCGAGAGTCCAGCCCTGCAATCCTAGAGAGAGGACAGCAGCGACAGCAGGATGGTTGAGAAAGCAAGAGGTGCAATGGAAAGATCCGTCAGGATATGCGCAAGAAGGAACAGCACTGCTGCAAACTGCATCTCTCCTTGTTGTGCACACACACACAGACACACACTCTCTCCTTTCTAAAAGAAGTAAAAAAATCCCCCCAGGGGAAGCTCACGTCCTGCCGTTATTGCAGCTCTCTCACCTGATGCGATCCCCATCCTTCTTCTTCAGCTCTGCATCTCTCTGCAGAACCTTCATCAGCTTCTCATACTCCTCCTCGGTCAGGAAGCTCAAGTCCAACATCTTCCCTGCAATCTACTTCAGTTCTTCAGACAGCCAAAGCAATGACACCAGGAACTAATCCAGCCCAGGCTGCTGCAATGCCATGGGCAGCCCCTGTGCAGCCCACCCTGGTGCGCTCAGCGAGATGCGGCTGGAGAAAAAGGACTTCACAAGAGCATGGCTCGGGTGGAAGTTGCATTAGCACCTGGACTTGCACTTCCAGGCTGTTGGTTGGCACGTTCCTCTGCACCGCATGCCTTCCCCTGCCAGGAAAATTCTCTCAGCAAAATAATGCTCCTTCGCTTTCCTTCAGGCACAGTCACAGCGATTGGGAAGCCAACGTCAATCAAACAGGCAAGCACGGGAAGGAGCGAGCTCACCGCCCGCCTTAGCTGCCTCAACAGGCACGAAAGCTCATCTCACCCCCAGCAGCCCCAGCACCTCTGGCATGCGCTTTCTTCAACGGGGAAGTCTGCCTCCGTGGAGTTCAAGCATCCCTGAAAAGAAATAACACCGAGATGCCTTTAACGATAAGCGCGCCATATGGTAACCGAATGTGTACATTGGGGGTTTTTATTTGTTCTTCAGCACAAGTTCCAAAACAAGCTGCCCTGCTTTCCTCCCTGTCCTACAGCTTCTCACATGGTATTAACCTAACCAAGACAATGTTTTATTTTAGCTGCTTTCCTACTAACAGGTAAACAGTTGACTCAGCATGCTATGAGCAAAATATGCACATGAATTACCAAATTGCTTGCTTGCTTTTTACCTCCATTCTTTTCCTCACTTTTTTCCGCCCGAAATGAGACCAAGGAGAAGCAGCCAACCTTTGTAAAGCAACCGGAAAATGACAGAGCGGCGAGTGTTATTGCTGCACGTTATGCTATAAAATACCAGAGGCTGCTCATTTACTAATATGTGTGCACTTTGCTTTATCCTGCACTGATATTTGCTGCTCAAACAGCATGCGTGCAGATCACTGTGTTTCAACAGACACTGGAAATGGCCAGAGACTGCAGGGCGTGGAGGAAGAGTAAATCATGTGTTGCTTTGCTACTTTATTCCTTTTCCTCTCTCCTGGCCAATTTGAGGGCTATAAGCCACATCGCTGAGGGAGCAGAAGTTCTGCTCGTGTCCATGTAGGCAGTTTCTAACTCACCAGATGGGATTTTCCCACTGTTTCCAAGCCCATCAGGTGACTGTGGGTTTCATCACACTTGGCTTTTTCTCCCAAAGCCACAGCCTTGGGAGGCAGGTCACTAAACATGAATGCATCCCAGCTCTCATGGCAAACACGACCTGAAGGTCACCAGGCCCATTCCCTGATCCCAAGGCCTGCATCACCCCTAGTCTGTCTGTCTAATCCACCCTTTTGAGGATGGTGCTGCAGCACCCCTGGGCCACCTATTTCAGCGCTTAGCTAACTGGCAGCAAGCTACTCCTTCCTATCGCCTATCCCCGATCCCCCTGACAGACGTCAGCCCATCCAATCCACCCCGGGGATGCTCCCTTTGCAGGCACCCTCACGGGATTTTCCACTTCAACCTCCACGTTCACCAACCCCAGCTCCTTGAGGCTTCCTCCGTGCTGGGGCCTTCAGCACTATTGTCCCTCCTCTTTGGACTGTCTCCACGAGGAGCACCTCTCCCTTCGACCGGCATATCCAAAGTCGAGCGCAAGTATTTCAGCTGAACTTTGCTCATTTGACACCATTTCACAGATTTACATTATTTTGTGGATGATACATTCCCAAATATTTGCCTTTTCATAATAGCGTAACAATATGTCAGAAGAAAGAATAGGCATCTGACCCTAACGCTTACAAAGAAATACCACAGAACGGTGCATAAAAAGGCTCGTAAAAGGAATGAGCATTGTCATAAAACCTTTGTAATTATTTGAAAATAAATGTTGGAGGGAAGGAAACTTAACATTTCATATTTCTTTAAGGCAACTATGGTTGTGCTTGTCACACTACAACTACAGCCTTTATCATCTGAGAAACTGTAGATATCACTCTAAACAGTTAAAAAAGAAACAGTAATAAAAAGCCCTGATGAATCTCTACAGTTTAAACCTCCATTTCATCCAGCTTGGCAAAGCTCTTCCACGCTTGATTCCAACCATCTACCCTCTCTGGCTCTCAGGCACAATCCTGCTTCTACAAAGACATTTACAGAAATTTCTGGGACGGATTTTATTTTTAAAAAAAAAGTATCTTAAGGACACAGCTTTCACAGTATTTGCTTCTCCAGAAATTTTATTTATTTTTAACAAACCCATGACATGTGGGCTGAAAGTACTTCAGAAAACAGTTTCAGCAAAGACTCATATTTATTCATCAGCATGGTAGTCAATTAGAAAAGGAATAAAGGCTACTTCTTTATAAATAGCCCTTTTTTTTTTTTTCCTGAGAATGTTTTATCTTACTGGAAAAGTTACATTAGAAGGAAAAGGTTAACAGAAACCAAACAGCCAACTCCTTCTTTTGTTTTAAATGGTTAAAAATCAAACCACTTAAAGCACTTGCTGTGGGAAAGTGAGCTGGTCCAGCAGATCGCTCCACCTGGAGGGTTTGTGGGCATTCTCAGGGGCTGCAAAGCTGTTGACCCAGGCCTGCAGGAATAAACAAGGCTGGGAAACGATCCCCAACCACGGCACGGGGCTGTCGCTGCTGCGACTTGAGCTTTTGCAGCCTCTCATGGGTGCATCGTGCTGCCGTGTCTTGGACACTGCAGAGGCTTGACACAGGAGAACCCCGCTCAGGCACACAGCTCTGAGGGAGAGCATGTTATTTGTTTACTTGGGTCTGCAAGCGCAACAGATTAAGGATAAAAATCAACTGACATGTACAGCATGTTATCAGGCAGGCACAAGGCACTGTACCTAACCATTGCCCGCTCCCCCAGATCGCTTAATCCTAGAGCTCACGCTTACACTCCTTAAGCTTTGATTTGCTTTGTTAGATTGCACATAATCCTCTGCCCTCTCAAAGCCTTGTTAATAAGCAGTTCGGAGGGCGCAGGGATGATGCAGTACCACCACCTAAATCAGCAGATCCGCAGGAAAGCCAAGCCCCCCGTGGGTCTCACACAGACGGGGACACTTTCTGCATGTCCTGCCCAGCCCTCGCCCCGCCGGCTCTGCAAACAGCCGGGAAGGGAAACACAAAGGCCTTGCAAGTTTGTCGGGCAACGATGCGAGTCATCGGGCAGCACTGGGGCAGATTTCACCCTAGACCTCTTCGGTGCAAGAACCTTTGTTAACCCGCTGGTGTAAATTGATTTTGAACAAACTGTGACAAGCAAAGAAAGAAGTTGCACTCTCCTTCCGCCCTGCCGGTGGGAGACCCCTCCCAGGTTGGACTGCACTCTGGCTACAGGAGCAAAACGGAGAGTCGTGAAAGAGGAAATTGTTTGTGTCCAGATTAGCAGCATCTGCTTAAAGACCGATGCACACCGTGCAGGGCAAGCGCAGCCTGCTCCCAGGTGCTGCAGCACCACGATGCCCCGTGCAGCCGGAGCAGCCCTGCTGGGTTCTGTCACTTGTCACGATGCAGCAGGTGGGCAAAATGGATTATCACGGATACAGGAAAGACCACAAATCTGAGCAGAGGAGCACACTGGACATTTAAAGGGCTTTCTTTCCTCTAACTGCTTTGCTGGGGAAGAGAACATCACAGGAGATGACTCGCACGCCCAGCTGTGTTGACAAATGCTGGGTGTGGAGACAAGCAGAAGCATGACCTGTCACGTGGCATAACTGGCTGCACCTCTTACTGCCATAGCTCTTGATTTCTTGTGGCTGCTACCCCAAGAAGCAGCAAATGCTCTGGGCACCGGAGAATATCTGCGACGGTGTGCTACGCTGCCATGCAGCTTTTCAAACCCAGAGCCCAAGCACGGGCAGAGAAATGGGGCCTGTTCTGTTAAAACAGCTTACTGGGATCTGCGCATCTTGTCTCCCAACAGAATTTCAGTGTCCAGTTGAAAAATACAGGGCAGGGCACACACGGCTAGACTGAAGGTCTCTGTAAGGCAGTAATTTATCTTCACCAAGAGCTAAGAGCACAGGGCTAGAAAGGGTACGGCAAACCGTCCTGCGCTCCAGCCTCCTGCAAGGTACAGGGCAGGGACTCCCCGAAGTATGAGCAATGTCTCTGCATTTCACAGATTTTTCTAATTACTTCGTGAACTCACATTAGTTTTAAGCATTTGCAGTATCCTCAAATCCCCACAGTCCCACAGCCTCACTACACTTTACATGAAAAAGTATCTGCCGAAGCTTGCATGCTTCACTCCGTATGCCCGAGCGTTTCATTAGAAACCCGGTAAGGATTGCTCTGCAGTCACCCCCTCCACGCTGCCCATTTTGCAGACTTGTGTCCCAGCCAGTTTCTCTTCCAGGGGAAGGAGTTTGTTGTTTGCTCATTCCAGGTGTTACTCAGGGAACTTCGATCATTCCTCGCACCCTCCTCTGGCCCCATCGAGCTTACTGCACGACTGCTGAACACTGTTTGGGTGCAAAAAGGCTTTTCCCAACAGCTGCAAGCCCTGGTATCTTCACTGCGAGACCGGTTTTGCAGTGCCAGGAGAGGGGGTGTGAGCTGTGCGCGGCTGCAGCTCTGCAGCCAGGAGAGAGACAGGCAATGCCAGCCTCCACATGGGGCACGGCTAACGGCTCTGCCAACCCCTTGGAGAGAGGAGAGCTCTGATCACCTGCAGAAAAGCTAAGAGAGATACTAATAAAAAGATTAAACCTTCCGTTCACCAGCTGCTTGGACAGTGCACAAGCAAAGAGCAGCACCACTCGGGGAGAACAGCAGTCCCACAGGTTTTGGAGCTGACAGCCAGAGAAAGGCCAGGTGCCTAGCAGGGGGCCGGGCAGACTCTCATTTACACCAGCCAAGACATGGAACCTTGTGACCTGTCCAAACTGTCCCTTTCCCTTCAGCGAAGCATCAAGTGGCGGTATGACACGCACTCCCCTAGCACCAATCCAGTACCCAACGCCTAAAAGTGAAGGGGCAAATAAACACCGACCTTTCCTCAGCAGAGCGCAACATCCTCTCGCAGGGAGCATACCTGCACCGGGGCACACGGAGTGAAAGCACGTTCAGACAGCCTGCAGCCTGGACAATGCTCATTTCCTCGTTCCTCGGTGCTTTGCGGCGTGTTCCCACGCGTGCGATCAAAACCAACCGAGTTACCCGTGCCGACGGTCCTGCCTCCTCTCACTGGGAGCCTGCCGGCCGCACCGGTCATGGGCATGCAGCTGCGCCCTCAAGGAAAAGCTCAAGAAGGTGTAGTTCTGCAGCGCTTTCCAAAATAAACAGTTTGGCTAATCCCATGTAGGGTTCCTGCAGCAGTAAGAGCTATGTATGAAAGGAGGTATGTTACAGACCTCTCGCCTGGATTAACATATTCTCTCTTCAAGTTTTTTCTTTTTATTACAGTGGAGAAAGGTGTTGTTCAGGGACTTGTTCGGTCTCTTTAAGTAACTCTCCTTCAAATAGTTCTATCAGGTGAAAATTAAATGCTTGCTTAGCCTGGCAGGCACGAAATGGCCCCTTTCAGAAAGGCAGAACTACGGGGCTGCTGCCGCCTTTGCGCTGCATTTTCATTTTATTTCTGGGAGATTTAACTCAGCTCCAGCTCAAAACAGAACTATGTTAATGCTCTTCATAACTAACCTGAGCACAAACTGCTCAGTGTTCTTGCTGTCATCTGCCTACAGACAGGAATTATCTATAGACTATCTGTGGGGCACTCCAGTCTCACTTCTAAGGTCTCAGTGTGCACCTCTCCTTCTCAATTCTGCACGACTCCCTCAGCACTGGGATGTGCACGGATTAGTAACATACACCACAGGCCAAGCAGATTTAATTGACTCGATGCTGCTCTGCATGCAGAGGGAGAGGATGAATTTAGGAACTTTAACCTGCCAATTTGGTAGTCAGGACTGATGAATTTAACACCCCAATTCCATCACACACATCAGTGTAGGACCATCCAGACTCACCTCACCCTTTGAGACCTGGACCTGCACATAGGTCCATGTAATGAAGATATGAAAACATCTCTACCCAAAACGTAACAAAACCTGGAACAGATAATACTGACCTCACCAGGCTATTCATAGCCAGATAAAAATAGCAGCAAGCTGGAAAGGCTGCTTGCCTCTGTCCATACCTCTTTATCACATATCCTGTCACAATGTAAGGAAATAACCTCCTTTTGCTTTACAATGTGTGGACATTTCCCAATACCCTTATTAGTCAAGACAGCTCTTGCAGGGCAGGTCAAAACCAAGAGTAGCATTGTAAGAAGAATGATGGATGTGGTCCTGGCACTCACAATCATACTGCAATTCCCAACATATGCTGTAGTTAACAGGACCAGAAAGACCTAGCGCCAAAACTGCCATATCTGCCCAGAGCCCGTGATCGGCCTTGTGCCTCTGCCTGTCTCAGGCTGGAGGATCCAGCCCCACTCTTCCTCCCGTCGTATTTCTTCTGCTGTCAGTATCATGACATACGCAGAAGTATTGCCATCACTATTTTACAGGCAAAACACTGGCAGCCATTATAATGCTCATAGGCATAATATTATGACATTTGATTGACCTCCTTTATCAGCAAAAAGAAATAAAAAGGAAACTGTAGGATGGTCTTTCTCTTTGCGAGGGATGGGTTGAAAATCAGCACAAAACCTCCTGTCCATGGGGGCTGGACTGCGCCTCCCTGCCTTGAGTCCAGTGCTGTGGCTGCAGGCAGAGACGGAGCGGTGCAATCCCAGTTTCTACCCAGCGCAGGAGCTTGCTGTTGGCTGCAGCCTGCACCAGCCGCACTCACCGAGAGAAACGGCACACGGCTGAAGAGCAGCAGCCATCCCCACCCGGGTATATTCTGCCTGTGGCCACAGTCACACCATTAAACCTCTTTCTCCCTCTCTGTGCTCACATCTCCCCTCTCACTGTCATGAAATAAATTTCTATCAAATACCTGCCTTTTGGTTTGCCATTGCGAAGCGAAGCTCCACAGCATCATGACAGCTTTTCCAAGGTGCACCATTTCCTCTTCATTTGCAATGTGCCACTTGCAGCTACGAACTGTCTAGTCCTTCACAGACCAAGAGCAGCTGGGAGCTAGGAGAACAGAGAACGCATTAAACACAACTGTTTTCTGAAAAGCTGTTCCACAAAAAATGCTGTGGCTGCACTTTCTGCAGTGATACTTTGTCTGACTTGTCCCAGTGAAAGGAGAGAATAGAGGTCTACTGTTCCTACCCAAAAAACTCCTAAGCAACAAAGTCATATAGAAATGGCCTTCGGATGAGAGACAGCTGATAAGATAAAGAATAACTCCAAACAAAGCAGGCGATTGTGGTCTCCCAGAGCAGTCCACATATAAATACATACATCTGTTACCATCACACAGGGAATGTCAAAGCCAAATTCTGGCAATACCAGGCTGGTTTAGTCTCACCCATCTCCAAATGCTGAAATTACTCAACCCAAAGTGATCACAGACTTCACGCAGATTTTTCGCTCTTCAGCGAGGGTTGTACATGGCACAACGTGCCATTCCCACCTCAGACACGATGCCCTAGGGATAACCACCGCTAAGGGCAGCTTTGGCAGGCCCCGGCAGGGCAGGCTGGAAGACAGCAGCTCCGACCCCAGTGATGGCTTTTCACTCCCATGTGCATCCTAGAACACAAAATACTGCTCGGTTCATTGTGAGCCCGGCCTTAGGCCTTTTCTCTCAGTTTCAGTCATTGTCTCACATTACACTTTCCAACAATGTCCAGTATGATGGAGAATCTCAGCTGTTTTATTAAAATCTTTTTCCTCCTCCAC
This sequence comes from Psophia crepitans, assembly GCA_013399095.1. Taxonomy (NCBI): domain Eukaryota; kingdom Metazoa; phylum Chordata; class Aves; order Gruiformes; family Psophiidae; genus Psophia; species Psophia crepitans. Next base: position 195,532 of record VWZZ01007084.1, on the reverse strand, counting down.
CCGTTGGCAGCTTTAGTGAAGGACATCCATTGATCAGGAGCGGCCCTGAGATGCTCTGAGGCACACAGAAATTGCAGGAATTTATCAGAACAATAAGGTCTCTAGCCCAGCCCCGTGAGAGCAGCCAGTAAGGGATGTCTCAGAACAACAATACAATGCTAAGCCAAAAAAAACCCGAGTGAACTCCCCTATTCAGTGTATGTGGGGAATGTAATTGAGGAAACGCTCCACTGACCACATTAGAAGCAGGTGAACTCTGCTTATTTGCACTCAGCCTCAGAAATACTGCTGCTTCTGAAGAAGGTATGAGACCCAGAATATTACAGAAGATTTTGTTAAGGCTTGAGTTTCATTTTGTAAAGAATTATGCATAAGGATTTTTCTCCCTTTCCCTTTTCTACCCAATGCAATGTAACTGTCACGTGAGTAATTATCTACAATAAACTCTACCCATCTCCTTCTAGCAAGGAACTGCATGGGTGGAATTTGCATTACATGCAATTTACTTCCTTTTATCCATTTTTAATTAAATGAACCATTCTACAGTTACCACCTAGGGTAAACAAAACACTGAGCTTCGCAGTTCTAACCATTATTTCCTAGAACCTGCATCACCAAAAAAACCCCAAACCAACCATCAGAGGAGAAGTGTGACTCAGACTCCTTAAGGTCGATAAGGCCTTTTACTGGTAATAAACTGATAATCTGACGCTTTAGTTTAAATATTTGAGACTTCTGTTTATTTCATAGGTGGGGACTATTTGCAGATCTTACAGGATGTAGTTCATTGTAATTCTGAAGACTGCCAGAACACAAATAAACAAGCAGCGCCGCCTGGGACACCGAGAAATCCTCTAACATCCCATGGAACAAGGATGGCCGTGTCCTAGCTGCAAGACAGGACGCCAGTATTTCAGAGACCTTGCTTCGCTTGTCACCCAGCCAGACCTGCTCTGCCTCTGTCCAGCCCCAGCACAGGCAGGGAGTTTTGGTGGAGATGAAATACCCTGGTGTCCAGGCTTCCCTCTCAGCCAAGGGAAAAAAATCACATTATATCAGCTTTAAAGAACCAAGTTGTCCTGCTAGCTGTCTTTTTTGGTGCCACACGTACGAAGGTTACTCCAAAAAGCATCTTCTCAGCTGTTACGCTCGAAAAGGCAACAACAAATAAATATATGGCAGGTAAAAGTGAGAAGTTAACAGCACAAAGCTAGATCACTGCAGGTGAAAGTTACACATTTAGACTAATCAACTCCCTGTCCCCGTTTGCCATTCACTCACCCTCAGAACCTGGATATTTTCAATATGAAAAAGGGAGATGGAAGATAAGGGTTGGCTGAGTCCAAACAAAGAAACTGCAGGACTGGCAGATGAAGAAAAAAAGCAACCACCCATGAGAACTTCTGGTTTTTATTTTTGATCTTGAAAAATATTTGCTGACCTCAACTTTGCTTCCTTCCAAATGTAATGTCTCCACGTTTGCCTCCAGTGGTGACACATTACAAATTGCTTTCTTGACCCTGCTTGTTGTGCCCCAGTAACACTGAGCTTGCAACACCTGCCTGGCTGGCTGGAGAGATAGGAGCCCTCAGAATCAGAAGACATTTTGTTGAAAAAAACCAAACCAAAGAAACCAAACTGCAACAAAATCCCTGGTTTTGTAACACAGTGGGAACTCGGAAGTCAAAAATACATGGGGTCCAATTCCTTTGTATTCCTTTGCCTGCTGAGCTCGATGGCAGGAGGCAGAGTGCGGTGCTAAAGCCCACGGGAATGCAGTGCTGGTTTTTGCATACTGAGGGATCCTTCCTTCTGGGTCAACAATTATTTTTAAGCCTCAGTCACGCCTGGATGATTCTGAAATAACTCAAAAATGGAATGATGGTAACTGCAATGCAGAGGGGTGCATCTCATCATTGCTTAAAATGAGATATTTGGAAGGCAGAGGTCCCTCTAGCACCTGGGAAAAGGAAAGGCTGGGAAGCAACAGTCCAAGAAGTAATCTCCTGACCTGCAATTTCAGTTCCTGATGCCAAAACACAGAGGGCTACATCCACAGTCTGGAGTCAGCTCCCACATTATGAAGGGGGAGAGAAATGAAGCTCAAGTCCATGTCTGACTTGGGATGCCCACCTTCTTCTCTTCCAATTTCCAAGCACACACTGAGGCCTGGATCGGTCTGTGCTTGGTTTGAGCGCAGAAATGCGCTATGCTACAATTTTAAATCTGTTTTACTTTGTCACCCTGAGACAGTGACAGGGAACTTCAGGGGAAATATTCCCATGACTGAAGCTGCAACTTCACCTTCTGTCACTGTTCCATGAGCAAACTCAAATATTTTTTAATCAACCGGCCACTTTTCTTCCAGGAATAATGCAACTTTCCAGTGCAAACACGGTCTCAGTCATGAATTCACTTATTGGAGCCATTACGTGCTCTAGGAGCTGCATGATTTGAGTGGGATAGGAGGTACCTCTGGCAGCACTTGTTACCTACCATAAGAAAAAAAACTCACTTGCTTCCGCTCTCTGCAGTGCTCAGGTTAGGTGAGAGATCCCGTATTTAAGTCTTCCCAGTGAAGGGTGATGTACAGCACCCGCAGACATGAGGAGGCTAATGCTACCAGAGATGGGCTGTCTGAATTCACAAGGAAATTAATTACTTACATAAATCAGATGCCACACTAATTTCATCACCAAGGCACGGTTCTCATATTAGGTTTTCTGCACAGCAGAAAGTTACAGTAGGTTAACTACAGGCGTAAACAGATGCACTTAAACTAGCACAAATCTGCATGTGGACATGGACTGTCACTTAGTTTAGCTCAAGATAAAGTTTAGGTAAACTCAAGTGAGAAATCCAAACACAGATTGCATCAATTTAATTAAATCACTAAAAATAAAATCAGTTTCAGATGATCATCTGGTACCATTTTCTTGCGCAGACAAGGTGTTTCTTCCATCTGTGCTGCTCCACAAACACTTAGCAAATCTTGCAGGGCAGCGGGGAAGACAGACTTTTTGGATAAGAATAGCAAGGATCACCTGTACTGCTGAACCACGCAGTTTCATTTCTAGGGGCTCTAGCTGAGTAAGATTTGGAGCTTGTATGTGAGCAGCGGCAACTACAATACTGCCCAGACATTTTACACTGCTGTGTAAAAGACACATTAAACTGCGGAGGGTTAAGGCCCTTGCCCAGTGACACTCCACACTACCGACTGCTCTGCTTTGGAGCACTATGTTCAGCTCAGCAAGCTGCATGTCTGCGAGAAGGCAACAGCTTGGGCTGAACCTGCTGAGGTGAGGTGAGCTTATTCCAGCAGACACCCCGAGCAGCTGCTGGCAGCATGCAACATCTTCCATGGGTGAGCTTTGCTGGGCTGCTGTTCCGATCCCACCTGTTTTCTCCTGTCCAAGACGAACTCTACCATTAGGTTTCACTTGTAAAAAGGTAACTTGACTTTGATTCAAGAGTCACTAATAGGCACTTACTTCTCAATGCCACTTTGCTGCCTGTTGAGCCCCCCAGGACAGCTATGTACTCCTTTCAACTTTGTTGCAAACACTTACTATTGTTCTTTCTGTCCCCCCTACATCTCTGAATTGTAGATAAGAATATTGATTTAAATGCAATCAAAGCGAGCCTGCTGTACAATTAACACTTTGTCCACGTCGTGCCACACTGTGGCAAGGGCTGCCTCCTTCCCAGCGATGGGGGCCCATTAAAGGATATGATTTATGAGTTCAGGAGGAAAAAAAAAACAAACACCAAGTTTGTGCTTCAATTACAGCATTGCGCAGGAGAGCAGAAACTTGTGTACCCACGCGGAGCTTCTCAGATATTCTGCCAAAGGTGGAACAGGGAGGGAAGGAGAGGAGGGGAGGTAAAGGAGATGGATTCAGCCCTCGCAACCAACTGATCCTTGCCTGCTGACATCCTCACAGAAGTGTCACAGTGGTAGGACAGCAGATCTTCACCGTGTCTTGACACTAGCCTGTGGTTTGCCCTAGGGGCTGAGATGCAGAGGGTACAGAACGGTCTGTAACTTTGCTGGGGAGGATAAGCTCCATTGCAAACTGTTTTATTTAAAATTATTCACTGCTAGAGAAATGCAAGAAAGACATAGTAAGCCAAGTAGCAGTGGCCACAGGTTACCGTAGCTTATACAACAGCATCAATCCCACCAGAGAGCTGGCTGTAAAGGGAGCAGAAATTAATAAATGCTGCTCCTGTTGCCATGCCAACTATTTACAACAATGAAGCATGAATAAGGAAATAAATAAAACCAGGATGGGGGGGGGGGGCTATGGAAATACTGACAAAACAGCAGGAGAAATCGGGAAGTCACACTTCGCACTCCAGATTTGCACAAGTAACTTACAACACAAAGTGGGGAAGCAATAACAAGAAGTATGCTATAAAGCATCAGAAGTACATCTTGTTTTGTAGGATTTTCCTCTTTTGCTGAAGTTAATCAAGTCACATTTTCCCTACAATACAGCCGCATCTTTAGTCTGCTAGCTCTCCTCTGAAAACCAGCGGCCGCCTCACCACCTTATTTTTAATAACTTATTTTTAAGCCACTCTATGACTAACTGAAAAAGACCTCGATAACACAATTCACCAATGCCAGATAAAATACGCTTTTA